>VXBB01020619.1:391063-419932 GCA_013399915.1 Illadopsis cleaveri
AAAAAAAAAAAAAAAGCTGCATTTTCCCCTAAGATTTTTTAAAAACACCAGGAAAGTAAAAAATTTGAGTTTGCTGTGAAACAATTTCTCAAAATCATAAAAAAAAGAGGCTAAACAAACCCAAACAACACCTCCTAGCAGACCACAGAAATGCTATTGATTGAAAGCACAAATTAAACTCTTACATAAAGTGCAGGAAAGGAAATTAAAGGCTTAGTAAAGAAAATCAGTAGAATACATACACAAAGCAGAAGTATGAATACAAGTTTTGTTCAGTTTTGCTCATTTTGTACTGATCTCCTTGGAGAGGATAAATAAATGACAATGTCTCTCTTCTTACTATGTTGTCAGTTTTTTCCAACAAAAACCAGCAAACCCAAAAGTAATTTTTCAAAAGAGCCTTGTGTCAATTTATGTAGGTATGTGTGCGCCAGCTGGGTTATATTGCCAGTGATATTCTGCCATCAAGAAATAGAGATAAAGCCTTTAAGTGTGTTAAAAAAAAAATAAAGTATATATATATATATAGTATTTGGGAAAGCAAAGATGCTGCAATTGCACTGCTAAAGGAAAGAGGGCACAATTTTACTGTGATATCATTCATCATTATGCTGAGTTTAGTTAAGTGGGAGGTCTGTTTTTGTGGTGGTTGAGGTGTCTCTCAAAAGGGTGCTTGGCACTTCTCCTCCTTTGTACTTTGAAGTTCATTTCCTACAGTAACATGTTCCAGTCATAACACCTCCTTCTTCACAGCTAAAAGTCGAGTCTGCTAGTCATCCCCCTGTGCTTCAAAATGTAGAAACCATAATCTAGCCCTAAGGAAATAAACCAATTACAAGGAACCTGGTTTAACTTCCTGCTGTGGTAGACAAATGGAGATCTACTATGAAAGTAAGCCTGAAAGCTTAAGAAATATGTGTAGGTATTGAGCAATTACAGTCAACTGGAACATGCTAAGCAACAACCCAAATCCCGTCCTGAAAGAACCAGTTGCTGCACGTAGCATCTGAGGATAACGAAACCATTATGGTTGCTGCACTCTGGAGAGAGGTGTGTGAAATTTCCTGTTCTGGTTGTAGACTTCGGTATTTTCATGATAATGAAATAGAGGACTACTCTATAAACTGGAAAGAATGTGAGTCAAAAAATGTTTTTATTTCTGCAAACAGAAAAACAGAGGTATCCTGCAGAGCTTCATACACATAAACGGTATGGATGTATTCACAATTAAAGTCTTAGTCTAATAATGAGTAAAATTCTGTAGTAGAAGTTTAGGACACTCATTACTTGATGCCTGAAAATTTAATATTTTCCCTGAAACTGGGGGAATATCATAAATTATATCAGGTAATAACATCAGAAGTTAATTACCTTCTTTATTTCATCTTCTAATAGTGCTGATTTAGGAATGGTAGTCCAAGAATACAAAGTAAACAAACCTTTTATGACTTGTCTCTACTGAATTTTTTCATTTATTGGCTGAGTTTATATAACATGTAATCGTAATGCTATTAATATTTTTTTAGCATTTAAGATTTTTTCTTAAAAATCATGGATCACTTTCATCCTAATAAATAAATAATGCATACTATGTGCACTCAAGACAGATAAAAACCATGAATACATGACCAGGTCATACTATATTTTTTAATCTGGTTTAAAAAAATATTTTAAAAATTATTGCAGGAAGCTTTCTATGGAAACTAATATAAATATTCAATTTATTCAGCAAACATTTGCAAAATGCCTAATGATATCAACAAAACTGATTTGCTAATGTTGCTTTCTTGAGAAAAAAAAATGTTTTAAACATGACCAACTAGTGGTTCATAAACATTTTTGAAAACACTCTTAAGTTAAATAGGGTGTGTTACTTATTTCACTGTTGCCTTTTGAGATGTCACTATATAGTGGGCTAAACAATGCAGTGAATAATGTAAGCGGTGCATAACAAAAGGCAATATAGTGCTCTGGAAAGAAATTATTATATTTTTATGAGTACCATTTTTTTGGGATTTATTTTCATTCTAAATCACGTAAAAATTAGACAGTGGACTGTCAGAATAAGGTGGGGTGGAAACTCCCAGCTTTGAGACATTCTACAAATACTGTAGATAACTGGTAGACATTCAATCAAATATCTCCAATACAGAATTCGTCTTTTCTTGTTTTCTGGATAGACCGCCAGCATTTTTTCTTCCATTGGAATTTATGTAAATTCCTTTGAGCTGAAATGATGCCATATAGGGCAATTGTCCAATCCTTTATCAGTGCTCACGAGGTAAATGAAGGCAGGGTCAGGCTGGGTTAGGATTACACATGAGGTCTCCGAAGAGAGGATACAGCAGGAAGTGATCACGGTCACAAGGCAAAGGGACACATCCCACACACCCTGGCCCTGATGGGAAGCAGTGCCCTGAATGTTTGGAGCAGCCTTGCAAGCAGACCTGCTGTCTCAGTTTGAAGCAAGAGCCAATGCTCTACCCCTGTAAAAGAGGTATCCGGTTGCATACTTGGCAAGCTTAAAAAAATTCAAGCATTAATTTTTTTGGCCAAAAGCTCATCTGGGACCGTGGTCATGTTGGCCAAATTAATTATCTGTAGTTATGTTGGCCAAATTAATTAATTTGGGCAATTAATTTAGTCTGTATATTTGTTTGTTTGCTTGTTTTTTCACCATTATTTTGCACTTAAAACATGAACAAATGTTTACCTTTTCAGGATGTTTCTGATGGAAGGCTTTTGCAAAGAATTTCCTTTTTTATGATCACATTATGAACCAGATGATGATGAACTGTAATTTTCTAAAGAACTGCATGTTTAATAGACTATATTCACATGTGCTGTGGAGACTTTCAGTATTAGGTAGTCATGATTAAAAAAAAAAAAACACCAAAACCAAAAAACCCCAAAAAACCCCAAAACAAACTTGAACAGAGATACATTTTAATAAAAAAAAAAAAACCCAAATAAACCAAAATCCGAACATGCCCAAACTGAATTTTTTAATCTCAAAAGTTATACATTTAGGGAACTATGCTGTATACTCATCTCAGTTGTCAGTCTTCTTAAGTAATTTCCCAGAACACTGGACAATTTTTTCTAAAATAGGTGAAGAAAACCCAACCTAACAAAAAAACAAAACAAACAAATTAAAAAAAAAAACACACACAAAAACCACCAAAACCCAAAACGAAACGAAACGAAACGAAACGAAACGAAACGAAACGAACAAACAAAATAATGAACTCCAAAAAAATAGACAAACAAAAAAGCAATCCCCACAAAAGGGAGTATATTACTCAAATACATTCTGTAATTTTTAGGCATACCAGTGTCTTGTCAGGGGAGACTGATAGCAACATCTCAACTGACAGGTATGACTTAACAGGTACAAAAGGACTGCTCAGCTGAATATCACAGGTTTATCTCCAGATGAGCCAGGAGTTGTGTGTTAACCAGGGAACACACAGAAGAGTAAGGAAATTATTGTTATCATGAGATACTTGATTACTTAATGATTATAAAACCACGGGATAACAGGCTGCATTAATTCCAGTGATCATGGACTAACCTTTGCTTTTATATGGAAGGAAAATATATCAAAAGTTGGCTTTGTTTCAGAAAATGTTGATATGCCATATGAGTAAACCAAAATTAAATTTATACAATGATTTGGTTTTCATTTTTGTATTGTCTGTGTTATTCATATGTTATTTCATAACCTGCTGTTCCAGTATAGATCAAAACAGGTGTCGCAATGCCAAACATTTTGTGCTCAGTGAGAAACCTGAGTATCTGTCTGGCTTTGTTTAAGTATCTGTTTTGTAGAGAGGAGTAGAACTGAGCAGGCAGTTGCTTATTTATTGTTAATTTTATATTCTCTTACCGTATGTTGTTTCATTTTATTCTTCCATCTGTGTTTCATAGGGAAATAAGATAATTTCCAGATATATGTGTTCCTGATTTGTAGTCTTTTTGCCAGATCCACACCCTCAGACCACAACCTCACAGCAGTCTCCTCATCCATCTTGCTGTGCAAGCCTCAAAAGACTGCTACCTCTACACCCCACCAATTCTGTAATGATGGGAAGCTGCCTCCAGCCCTGCATCCGGACAAAACCTCAAGCCAGGACTTGTGATTTACCCATTCCCTCACCAAACTGGTTCCCTCCTTGCAGCCAGCATTTTGTCTTGCATTTTCACACTCCCAAGACCTCAGGAGACCAGACGGAGCTGCTCCTCCAGCAAGGAAACATTCATACGCATCCTTTTTTTTTTTGCTGGGTAGTGTTTTCATGATGATGAAATGACAAGGAAGGCAGCAACTGGGGTAATTCTGGAACAAGAGCCATGGAGAGTGCTGAGGCAGCACCTCAGATTTAGCCTTGTCTCAGAAGTTGTGGAGCTTGCCGCAGTAGGATGCCTGTCCTCACACTTTTGTCTTGACATTCACCTCATAGTGAAGGGTTTGGCAATGAAGCAGCAAAGTTACATGCCAGTAAAAAGAACACAGTCAGTGATGTCTTGGCTTCACAAAATGTTTTATTGTTCTGTGGTATCTCACCCTGAAAAAGCAATTTTTATCCCATGTGAAGGGCTGACCAAGGAAATATCTACAATGTGGCTGAGGAGCTTATGGTAACAGTGCTGTAACTGTAGCTAGCACTAGATATGAATTAACCGAGCCAATGATGGCAGCCTGTAAAAACTTTCCCCAGTCAGGTGACTCTATCAGCACATTCCTGGCTTCTGAAATATTTTTAGAGAAGATTGTTGTTATTTTTTTAATTTTCAGTTTTCAAACTTTGCATCTCCCTCAGCTTTCATTAAACACAATCCATCTGACCAGTAAGCCTATACATGTGGTGAAAAGAAAAAAAAATAATGAAAAAGTAAAGGGGTCAGGGAAAGGTTGCTTGAATAGGCAATTAGTGAGAAAATTCATAAACAATAAGGGAATATTGTTAGAGAGCAGCCTATTTTTCTCTACAAAAGTCTCCATTTCATCTCCAGGAATATTCCTTTTATGCATACTTAGTTTAAGAAGAAAATCCCATAATACATCTTTCAGGATATTTTTCATTCTTCATTTATGATGCTATAAATGTTTAGGTAATAAAGCTGGTATTGGAAACAAGTCAAATGAGCGCAATTCAAATCAGTGGGCAAACTGGAGCAGAGTCTTTTATATACAGTCTGCTTGATCAGACCACATTAAAATCAGCAAGAGTTAAGCCTACTCTGTTTACAGCCCACAGGTTGTTATCTAGTTTCAAACCTTTCTGTTCAGAATTGTTAAACCATTGCTGTACTGCATGCAGCTCAAAATTAATTGGAAGCTTGGATCCTAATGGCTGTTTTTTGGGGCGGGAGTTGAAAATCCTGAGTTCCACACCATGCCCTAAAAATGTATTCATTTAATTTAAAACGTTTACATTAAATTACAGGTTATTTGAAAGTTAAACACTTAGTCACAGCATTCTGTATCAGATGCTGTGAATTTATTCACATCCAGGTTTTAAATTACCTCTTTTCCATTTCAGATGCCAATTTCACTAGGCTACCTGAAACATCATTTACATAGAGTTATTACATCAGGAAAGAAAAAATCCTCTCTTGTGTTCAGTGCCTTGTTTCTCTAATCCCCACAGACAGTGAGGAAGAAAGGCTGGCTTTATACTGTCAATTTCTTTTACTGCACCCATTGGCACTTGTCAATATTCCTTACCAGACAAAATGCACAAATATTCTAGGACAAATAACAGCTTCAGAAGGTTGCTGCCACTTATATGTGGATATACTCTAAATGTCTATACATTAATTAATGGAAAAATAGGAATGTTTTGATGTTGCAGAGCCACAAATAAATCCATACTAGCTGAGCTGATTAATCAGTTCCATGAAATCTTCATATTTCTATATGACTATCACATTTAATAAAAAAACCCCAAACCTTCTTGTACTATTTAGTGGGGAAAAGTCACTGTATAACTAACAGAATCTTGTAAACATACAGCTCCTTAGGGCTTTTCTGGGAGGTGGAGTAATATATGCTTCCATAACTCTCCTGTTATTTTTAAACATGGATTCAAACTGAAACATACACAAGATCTGGGGCCATTCAGCACTGGACCTGTACCTTTTCCCATAGCTCAGTGCCCTAATTTATACACATTCTGCAGTGTCTTGGTAATGGTATTCATTCTTCTGCAATTGTGCAAATATATCCCCTTTCAGTCAGACAGGACTCAGTCACACCTACTTGCAGACATTCTCTTGTCACACTGAATTAGAGTGACCACTTACAAATGAGAAACAATTGAGAATCATGCCAGTATTTTCTTTTCTTACCTGACAAGTCCTCCTGAGAAGCCCTAGGTGTTAGACCTGTCTAAATGTGATTTGAGAAACTGAGCTCTGCTTAACCAGCTCTCCCCACAGTGATAACTCCGTGATGTACACTTTGCTCCTTGCCCTCTACTCTGAGCTGGGCTTGCTTTGTGTATCATTTCTCAGAATAAAGGAAACAGTTCTATTCTGGGATGTCATTGGGGTGACTCTTCCCACCACCACCTGCTTAAGGTTTTAATCGTGAAATCAGATCTAGAAGATGTATGTTGTGGAACATCTGAAAAATGAAATCCTTCAGATGTTCTGCTAGGTACTAGAGTGAACTGCATCAGGGCTCCCATCTAACTTACAAGATTTTACACTTTTCCAGCAAACAAACCAAAAACGGTGCAGAAATAGTTGAGACAAAAAAGAAAAGGATAATTCTCTCTCTATATATAAGGTTCAGCTGAGACGTGGCAGGTGTGTATATGGACTCATGAGATCAGAAATATTTCTATTCCCCACAACTTAAATCAAATTTTAGAGATCAAGTACTTAAACTTACACTGAAACCCTGAATGGAGTGATGCACCTTTGAGGGTATGTTGTTTTTGAATTATTCTAAAAAATGAGTTCTTAGTTAGAAAGAATGATGAAATAAAGAATATTATAAAGCTTTTATAAAAATAAAGTAAACAAGGATACCGTTTCACATACTGGATGAAAACAGAAGTTTCCTCTAAGCTTTGGCTATTAAGAAGGTTTTGAACCTCAAGATCTCTGATTATGAAATACCGACATGTATTCCTGAACCACCATCCAGTAATACTTCTGGTGATAGCATTCTGACCATCTAATGCTCCAGTCCAGTATGAGGCAAAAGGACAGAAAAGCAATAAAAGATGGTGTTGTTTTGTTGAATACAAGACCTTTTGTAATTTAGGAGTCCCTGTTTTAAATATGCACACCATTTAATGTCAGAGTATAACATGAAATTTGGAACAGCCTGGACTGAGACAGGCTGCACGAAAACAACTGACATTTAGGTAATTTACATAGAGGGCAAAAAAGGAAATCTTTACTATCCTGACTTTAAATGTCTACTTCTGATTGTGGCTGTCTACGTATGACCTAATAATGCTGAACTCCCTCTACACTAATGAGAGAAACACAGTTTCTAGGGGTGACAGTTTTCACTAAATATAGATGTCTACTTTGGGACAAGACAAATGACTTTCTAGAAATGCCTGTTTCTTTCCATTAGCTATAAATAGACCCACATTGATTAACAAAGATGTAGACATCTGGGCTATAGATTCTGACATCGTCAGTTGAATCCCATACAGACACTTAAGAGATTTATGGAAAAAGAAATATACGAGTAATTGACAATGAATATTACTACATCATCAGATAAATCCTTAATCTTTTTCTCAGAAATAGAAGGGAATTATGTCTTCCTGGATTGTATTTTTCTGCTAATTTTAGATGAGTGTATGAATTTGTGTATGTTTACAAGTTCTTCCTCTAAGAGCTTTTAAACTGAGAGACGAAAGAATCAAAACTTCACAGACTTAAAAAAACCCACTAACGATTGGCAGCTTTTATACTTGTAGAATAATATTATCTAGTTACTATCTAATTTTTAGTAGTAAATATATGAACTATAAATTATGTCTTCTCTGTATAATTTCTCTACACTGCATGCAGAGTTATTCTCATTCATATCTCACAGGACCTGGAAATCCACCTGGCCATGGAAAATAGAAAAGGCATCAAATGTTGAAAGAGAAATCTGGGAGAAACTATGAATGGTGTGTTTGCTAACTTTTTGTAATTATCTTTACCAAAAAGTCAGCTAAACCAGGGTAATTTGTTTGCTCTTTTCTGCAAAATATATGTACGTTGTGTGGGGCTTGACTGCTTTACTGTGCTAACAACTCTCTGTCACAGAATTTATTTCCATAATCGGTTAGAATTTTTGATGACCACTTCCTAAACTATTGCATTGTCTATGAGTATTTCAGTGCTCATGCTCTGAACGTTTGCCTAGATGGAGGGGGATGCAGGCTGCATGGGGAAGACAGGCAAAATTACCCAATTGCCTGCACAGATGAACAAGGACCCCCTGGCCAAACACAAAAATAAAAATGAAGCATACAGGGGGTGAAAGAAGGTACAGACAGCATGAGAATACAGAGGCACTGTCCAAGCATGAGATACGATTAGGAAGGCCACCTGAAGTTACATTTTTAATGGTTGTAAAAGATGACAGGAAAGGCTTCTCTACATACCTAAATGGCAAAGGGAAATATGTGGAAAATGTGGGTCCATTTCTGAATGGAGCAGAGAACCTTTGACACAAGTATTAAACACTTTCTTTATCTGAAGCTCTACCAGCAAGACTAACCTTCAGAAAATCCAGGCACAGTGGGAAAACCTGGAGCAGTGTAGATTTACTCTTGATGGAAGACTACCAGATTAGAGAGTATGTAAGCAAGCTGGACATATTTAAGCCCTTAGCCCCTGGTAAGATGAACTGATGAGTGCAAAGGGATCTGGCAGATATCATTGGGAAGAATGATCATGACAAATAGGAGAAGCACCTGACAACTGGAGAAAAACAGGTGCTTACCTCCGTCTTCAAAAAGTCAGGAAGTGTAGGCCATGGGACTGAAAGTTTAACAGAAATAATAAGCATTCTTGCACAGGATGATATAAATGTTCTTTCACAGGATAATATAATGAATTTTGTGTTTATCTTTTTCATCTCCAGTTTTCTATCTTAGCTTTAAAATACCAGTCAGATTTAATCCCATCCCTTTTATTGAAGGACCATCTGTATCTTTCCCTTGGCCCTGGATTCAGGCCTGGTGTTCTTGTCCATCCTTGGAATATACTAGCAGCTGTAGTGAATGCTGTCTTACCAGATCATGAATTGACTCACCAAATTAATACCAAGGGATTTTATTTTCTTTTGAGCTTTTTTTCCTTCCAAAATTGGCTTCCATTTACTAAAAAAATATTGGCCCTCTCCTGTAAACAATAAATCAAAGCAAGCCTCTTATGTTGTATCCAAGTTGCTTATCTGCTGTTCCAAGTAACAATAGAAAGTATCACATTAGGGAAATCTATTGCCTCATCTGTGGAATCTATCCTGAAATTAAAAAATGATTGGTTGCTCTCTGAATCAAATAATGAAACCTAAACTTGCAAATATTTGTGATACAGGAGAAATACATTAGGAACTCATCTATAAAACTGAGGAAATAGGTTTAAGTCATCTCTTAAGTGGATTTTTAATTTTGGAAGGGAAGCCTGGTGTTTTCAGAATTCCTCTAGATCTACTTCTTACAATAGATTAGGAGTTTTGATATGCATATAATTACATTGTTTAGGAAAGATAAAAGAACAAATAGATATCTGAGATTACTTGAAACCTTAGACTGCTACTGAGAATTGTGAGCCTATGCACTTCATAGACTACACTAGGATTTTAAAGTGTTTTTCCACTATACTCTAGTTCTTTTAACACAGACTTGAGAGCAGTATTTAGGAATCTCACCTTGCCACACTGTAGGATCCAAAAGGACGGCACAATTCAGCTCAAAGGTGGACTTTACATAGGAAATGGGTTGAATGTAGAAGGTTGACTTATCTGGAAAAATTAATGAAAAATGAGATGATGGGGTAAAAAATGGTTTACTTTTACACCCTAAAGGCACTTGTGATTACAGGTTAAATTTCAAAAATGATGTTGAAATTTTCTGACTAGTTAAAAGAAAGAACTAGAAAAATATTTTGATGGCTGAAGAGAAGAATCTTGAAAAACTTACAGCATGTGCTTGTAAATAAGTAACTAGATGTGAACTTACAGAGGAGTAGTTAATGGTTCATATGTTAACTTGTCTTATTGTAAATTATTTATATGTCTGAACTAACAAGTGTTTTTCTTTTATTTACTTGTTTTCCATCAAGGACAGCTTTATGTCATTGCTCAGACTATATAAATACTTCTACAGGAAGAAATTACTGAGGGTTGTAGTGAGAGAGACACTTAAGTGTCTGCCATGAAAGCTTCTGTTCATATAAGGCCATCCCCCAGTGCTCCTTGGTTACTCTGCTGTAGTGTACATTACATTTCTCCTGAATAACTGCTGGTAAAATATCTGAGATGAAACTATCATGAAAAATGTGTTAGTGAATTTGTGGGGCTAGAAAAAACCTCCAGATGATACAATGTTGTTTCAAAAGCACTAATGTTCCTTATATTTCCCATTGATTTTTCTTTAAATAACAGGAGCAAGCCTGAGGATGTTAGAAGACTTTATATTTGATTGATTAAAAAAACCCAAAAAACTTAGAGATATATTTTCCTCATATAATTTTTAACAATTGTTTTACCATGTCATAATACATATATCATCATTTAAATGTTATTAAGAGGGTTAAATGAACTATTAAGCATCTTCTTTTATTCGGTTGCTGCTGGATTGCACACAAGCACACATAACACTACTTGCACCTCACTATATTTATTTTTAGGAAAATATTATCAGACAATATTATTGATGTGACTTAATAACAGAAAAAAAGACACCACAAGTGCTGGATCAAATTTCTCATGCAAATAATCATTTCCTTATACCAAAACCAAGTCTTTTTTTCTCTTCTTCAAAGTGTCACACTTTAAAAAACAGAGCTGATAGAACTAGCCATTGATCCATCCCGCAGCTTCTGCAGCTATCTGTGCTTCTTAATATTCACATAGCTCATACACTTGCTTTGAGGCAAAATTCCTGTTTAACTACTCCAGGATGTTTAACTTCATGACCGGAACCTTACAGTAATCTATTACCATACAGGAAAAAATTGACATACTTGTGCTACTTATATATCTGTATTATATGTGGGCTTTTTTTGTAAGCAAAATTATTTTACAGTTCCATATGACTCGAAAATATACTGTACAGATCACAGTAGATTTTGCAGCACATATGAAAGAAATACAGCAAATAAAATATACAGGGGCTTTTATGTAATTTTTTTATAATAAGTACTTCTGCATTACTTCCTCTTATACATACAGTGCTGGAGTATCTTTCATACAACTACCATTCTTTAGTACTTATATTTGCGAGGGAGGTTTCTGGGCCATACTTCAGCAAAACTTTTCAGATTTTTTTGTAACTAAAGCCAAATGGCAACTGTCCCTGCATGGCTTCCAGAGTGCCCTAAATGTGAATGTCCATTTAAAAAAGACAACGACAATTATTCAAGGAAGGCATCCAAAGTAAGAGAAGAATTGGAAGTGGAAATAAGGAATAAGAACTGTATGGTAATATGCATGTCAGATATTTTAAAAATTTAGCAACTAGACAGATTTTCATTCACTTGATAGTAATAAGTAAAACATTGTCTAGTTAACTGTATTCTATAAACTTGGAGCCAAGAAACAGGAATTTGAAATTACAATAGCTACAAGTAAATTCACAAATCAGGAATAAACCTTTTGTTGCATATAGACAGAAGAATTTGAAGCAGTGACATGGAAGACTTGGGAGTGTTCATAAGGTACTTTCTTCTATGTTTGAAATGAAAACATGTTTGCAATGAAACCTGTGTCATAGGAAATACCTGAGGCACTACTTTACACTAAAATCAAATCTTATTTGGTCAACATACCCAGAAAAAAACATGCCTTTGAACATTAAGGAACTAAATAAGGAACTCTCCTAATCAAAGAAGGGCTCTAAACAACTATTTAGAGAAGGGCTGAAGGGCTTCTCTCGATCTCTCACACCCTTTGAAACAATGGAGGGTTCAAGATGTGCTGAATCATGGTGACATCTCTGTAAACTGGTTCAAGATAAACAGACTCTCAAATAATTTGTAAGCTCCTTCCTAGAAAGATTTCATTATGTAGGCAGTATGGTTTCCAAATTATGGGTAAAGTATAACTTTACCCTTAAAAACAAAAGCACCTGAAATGAGAAGACAAATGGTGGATCAAATCTGAAGCTAGGAGAAAATGGGACCAGGGTTTGAATGACTACTCATTTCATTTTTTCAAAATCACAATGTTAACAAATGTTTACAAAGACATATTCTTTACCCTTGCTCCTGTTTTATAAATAACAGGATGTATATTTTACCTCTAAATCAGGATTCTTTGCTAGTTTTGCAGTAACAATGGTAGCAATTTTGGACCTCTGCCTGAATCCAAACACGTCCAATTTCAGCAGATGCTTTGAGGCCCAAGTCCCACTTTTTTTTCTTTTTTTCTTTTTTTCTTTTTTTTTTTCAGTTACCTATGTCAGATCACAATATTTAGCCTACTTGTCACCTTAATCAATTATAAGCACACAACACCAGCATTTACTCTTCTGCTTCACAATATGCTTCCTAAATGTCATGGATTATATATCCCATGAAAATACTATAGTGCATTCTGGCAATTTGGTGATTCTGGAAGCTCACTGGGACCACTGGGATTTAGTTCCAGATTCCAGCACTGGAATTAGACTTAATATAGAATAATAAATCTGAAAAGTTTTTCAGCTCCTCAAAGATGTGTATCTATCTCAGGCAGGGTGAAACATCTCTTCCGGCTCTGTATTAATGATAGTAGGAGAGTAGCCACCTAGATCACATCTAGACATGGCCATGAGTGACTTCAGTGGCCAGGTATGTGAATCTTGAGCTGCTACAATCCAGACAGCATGCTCCTGTATAAGGAATAGTCACCCTGGGCCATTTGAGTTGCCTTAAGAGCATCAGAAAAAGCTGCACAGATTGGCAGGTGTGACGAAAGAAAGGGAGACCTGCCCCTTTGTGCCCTCCATAGCATCTGTTTAGCTGAATAAATCCTACTCTTTGTGTTCAATATATTGTTTTAGCTTACATGGTTGTCTTGGATCTCTTTTCTGTCAGGCTGCCTTTCAAGGAATGTTAAAAATCACAGTGGGGTCATTGCATCTAGGTTTAGCCATATCCCCAAGAACATCCTTGTGTCTATTCAGGAACCAGCTGCCCTGAGCAAACTTACCTAAGTTAGTGGTTGTCTCAGTAGCAGCAGATGATCTACAGGGGCCCTTCCCAACATGCAGGACTCTGTGGTTCTGCTTTTGTCTGAAATTACTACCTTGGGGGCATTTTGGGGCATATCTGACAAATGTAGGCACCAAGACTAGCCTGAGGTGATTCACACCCTGTATGTGCCTATTCCTTGCCACTGACCTTAAAGAGAGTTTATAGTGACAGATTCAGATGTAGACACCTGCACAAAGATTTGAATAGCTGGTCAGGTAAATCCCTTCCTCAATAATTCTGAGATCTCTGTCTTCTGAAATTATTCTGCCCTCATCAACAAGACAATAGGAACCCACTTGGTCACAGTTTCCCTCAGAAATAGTTTAACAATGTAATGGGGTAGCAAAGTTTAAGAGAATAGTAACAGGGAGCACATTTAATTGTTAGTGAGATGACAGATTTTTTTTCCCAACTTTTATCCCCACTTGCTATGTGAGCATAGGCAAGGCACTGTGTGTGCCTCAGTTTATTCAAATGTAAAATGGTTATAATTAATATTCAGCATAATTAATGATTAAGTGCCTTGAGAACATGTGATGAAACAAACTCTAGAAGAGCAGAGTATTTTTGCTTCAACCTCTTTAAAACTGTATCCCCTTGCCACATATTTTCAAAAAGTCTACAACTCCTTACTAGAGCTAAATGACTAATTCAAATGAATAATTTATCTGAAGAATTTTGCTTTGTTTTCTCTTTGCAAATTGTTCTCAAATAGACTGCAAAATTCTTGGGCTTATTAGTTATTGCCAAATTATGCATAGATCTCTTCAGTGACTAATTTTATGTCTGAAGCTCATTGAATTTTTTTTCCTGAAAATGTTAACAATTTGCTGTTTGTACTGTGCTGGTAGTTCTTTCCTATTATTGAAAAGCATATGTAATTAATCAATGCAATCGTACCTATATGTAATGATATTTTATAAATAAATACATATATATGAAAAATTCCTGATTCATGGACTTCAAAGGTCAGAGAGCACCAGGAGACCACCTACTCAGAACATCTGTAGAGTTAGTTTCCCCAGAATTGAGACTAATAATTCGTGCTTGACTCAAAGTGGCAGACCCCTTTTAAGAGGATCTGCAAAAGATTATCGAGAAAAGGAAGCATATTTTCAATAGACCTAAATTCACTATATAGGGATTGATTCTTTCTTCTCCTTCTACTATGAATCAAAGATGACTAGAAATGATTGGATTAAATTACATTCTCTGTTCATTCTTGATTGGGTGACTTCAAGAGGCAGAAGACAATGTGTTGCTCTTGGTACATTTTTCCAATACTTAATTACACTGTCTGTTAGAAATGTTTCTTACTAATAATATGAATTTGTCTCAAAGGCTTTAATTTCCCTTTGACGGTTCTTATTAATAAGTTACACATCACAATCAAGTTACCTCTTAATCTTTTTCATGAGCTAAACAGGTCAAGTTTACTGTAAGCCTGTTTTGAAGCCCTCAAATAATAGTTTCTTCCAAACACTCTTAAATTTGTTGACATGCTTTAATATTCTACTGTCAGTCTCAGCAGTGCCATTTATATAGCTAAAGTTCATGACATATTGATTAAGAACATCCATTTCCTGCCTTGAGATCAGGAGAAATATCATTGTGACTGATGTCAGACAAATGATGAATCACACACACTTAAAAAAAGTTGCAGTCAAACACACCCATAACACATGCACACAGAATTTCAATTTGGGTCAATGTAAATATTTTATTTGACTGAAAATTCCATTTTCTTTTCTAGTTTTTATTTGTGTCTATTCAATCTACTTAAAATTCTTTTGTTAACATTGGCATATTTTTAAAAAGAGAAAGAAACAAATATTTCATTTGTGAAGTAAATAAGTATAGTGATTCATTTTATGTGTTTTTGAATTAAACGCAAGACCCAAATTTTGATCTGTTTCAGCTTCCACTTTTCAGTGACATTGAAAATTATCTAAACAACATTTGTCTATCTCTCTCTGCAACTTATGTCATAAGCTGCATGAATTATTATTGTTAGGGCACAATATACAGTGAGACATTTTTCCCAACTAAGGTTTGGAATTGAAATTAATTCTACACAAATAGTTTAATTTTTATTTACAGAAAAGTAGGCAAGAAATAAGGTCACCCATAGGAACTTGAACCAAAATTTGCCTTAAAATCAGAAAGAACAATCCAACTGTGAGAGAAACATAGTCATCATGTACACATCAGGAAAACTGATTCAGGAAAGTCCTGCTCTGTGGTCTCCTCTAGACCCCTGATATTTGACAGATACACTTGTGCTGGATTCAGTAGAGCTTGGATCAGGCTCTAAAGCACAGGAATTTGCTGGCATCAC
This sequence comes from Illadopsis cleaveri, assembly GCA_013399915.1. Taxonomy (NCBI): domain Eukaryota; kingdom Metazoa; phylum Chordata; class Aves; order Passeriformes; family Timaliidae; genus Illadopsis; species Illadopsis cleaveri. The sequence goes on from VXBB01020619.1 coordinate 406,830, forward strand.
GTAGTAGGTTATATGAATGGACACTTTCCTTTACTTTGTGCCTTCACCATCTGTTCTGCCTTCTAATTAAAAATGCAAAATGAACATAATTAAATATTGGCATCACAAAAATAAGCTAGAAGTTTTTTCAATGCATATGCATGTTCTTTATTAAATGCAACAAGCATCTGTTTTGTTTTCTTATGTTTCAAGACACAGATAAAGGGAAATTGCTTTTTCCTGACAGAAAGGATATTTTTCATTAGTAAATTGGAATTAAATAGAAGAGGTAACACTTTACAACAGTTGGTAAACAGCAGTTTCTGTAAACAGAGATTCAGGTACGAGTTCTTTTCTAAGGAAGCACAAGAGGAACAGGAAAAAACTGGAAGGAAAGCTATTACTAAACATTGTTCTCACTGACTGCTGAAGTCAATCTCTTGGTCCAGGTTCTACCAGAACTGCGAAATTCAGGTATAAGTAACAACTTTTGAGTAGACATTAAGACTTGTGCCACTTCCTCCAGGAGCTGCTGAGCCAAGCTAGTGTCTGCCTTCCACAACAGTGTACACCTTGTGCTTAATCCTTGTAAAGGGTTACTAATTAAGTGTCTTGGTACTTTACAACATTTAGATGGGGTGTAAGGAAGTATAACAATTCCTAGTTTTCTAATAAAGACGGGCAACTCAAAACTGTTATGGTCTGCATGTACCACATACTGAAAACACAGGTGGCCAAGAAGACCAATGGCATCCTGGCCTGTGTCAGTCGTAGTGTGGCCAGCAGGATCAGGGAAGTGGTTGTGCCCTTGTACTTGCCACTGGTGAGGACATACCTCGAATCCTGTGTGCAATTCTGGGCCTTTCACTATAAGAAAGAAACTGAGGTGCTGGGTCTGGCCCTGACAAGACAGTGGAGCTGGTGAAGGTCTGGAGCACATGTCTGATGAGGAGCAGCTGAGGATTTTTTTAGCCTGGAGAAAAAGAGTCTTAGGGGAGACCTTACTGCTGTACAACTAGCAGTGGTAGTGAAGGTAGTGGTAGTGAGGTGGGTGTCAATCTCTTCTCCCAGACAACAGTGACAGGATGAGAGGAAATAGCTTCAAGTGGCACCAAGGGAGGTTTAGATTACCTATTAGGAAAAAGAATTGATGGAAAGGGTTGTAATGCATTGGAACAGGGTGCCTAGGGAACTGGTGAAGTCACCACCCCTGCAAGTGTTCAAAAAACATGTGGAGAGGGCACTTGAGGACATGGTTTAATGTTGAACATGGTGGTGGTGCTAGGCTGACCTTTGGACTTGATAATCTTAGAGCTCTTTTTCAACCTCAATGAGTCTATGAAATATCTATATCAGTAAATAAAAATAGGGACAGGGACTCACCTCTGGGCTTGAGGACAGGTATCACACAGTGGATGTGTCCTGGCTGCTCAGGATCAACCTCCTTCAGGGGTGCATTGGTATTACATAGTACTTCTTCCTATATTTCTTCAAGGTTCCATTGTCCCAACCCATGATATGTATTTTTTGTGTGATTAGTTAGTTCAGAGTGCATGAAATAAAGAGGCACCTTTATTATAAGTGCTGCAGCCAACCAGAACAATGCTTTTGTGTCTTGAAACTGAGGGCACATATAGCATGTCTTAGTAGCCCGAAAGCATGTAACTGGCATTTAGCAGAAATTCCTCTGAAAGAGAGTTGGGGTGTTTTAACTAGAAGGCAAACTTGATGTAGCCTGTCCAACCTGCTTTCCAGAGTGACATGTACTCCAAAGTGTTCCTGAGTTTTGTGTCAGAGAGCTGAGGGAGCTGGCCCAAAAAGCCAGGGGGCAGGTGGTGTGCCCCAGGGGCTCAGTGGGTTGCACACAGCTGAGTAGCGGTGCTCACTGAGACAAGACCCACAGAAGTCAGTTGCTATAGCACTTGCCCTGCAATAATACTTAGGCCTTTGGTCACTTGACTAATTCAGAGTCCTGGATTAGGTTTATGGAGTTCCTATAGAGTCTTCAGGAAGATTGAGGCATCCTTGACTGGGATCTGCAAAATGCAACCTGACAAGGCTTCCTGTGTTATTCAGTAGGGTAGCTAGGGAGAGAAGTTTGTTTTAAATAAACTGCATTCTGAATGTTAATTTTTGAAATCCCAGCTTCACTTTGAATTCACAGACATGAATTCTTTCCATTAGTGTTATGCTGAAATTACTCCTTCACCACATATTTCATGGCAAGCATTTACTGGATCATAGACTAGAATTGAAGTGTCCCAGGTCCCAAGCTGTGGAACAACCTGATCAGAAGCTGCTCAATATAAAAATATAAAATCCACAAAAATGAACTGACTACAGCATCTTATCTTGTGAATCAAGGCTTAGGGTCACCTTTAGTCCAATGCTCAAAAAACCAAGCAGCTGGGTAACACTACTACAGCTCGTGGTTGCTGCCATGCTCAGTGTTGACAATATTCACTCAGCCTGGACTGGCATGGAAAACCCAGGAAAAGGACCTGGTGTTTATGTCCCAGTGGGACTCTTAAAATAAGTTAGAGGAGATTATCAATGTGAAACTTACTCTTTGAGAGGCAGGGCAGTGTACCCTGTTGTAATTCTCGTTTGGTATTGTCTTCACTTCACTGTTCCTTCACCTGCACCAGCAACGTCTTGCTGGAGCTGAACTGGATGACTTCTCAGTGACTCCAAAACCAGATCATTAGGCTCTCTCAGCTGGGTTTTCTATGCCCTAACTTCAACTCTAAAAATTGGGTGTGTAGTCCAATTTTGTAATTTGGGCTCCCTCTAGAGCCAACTGAGGAAGACAGATGCTCTACCACATTTTTCCAGTCACAAGATATGTGTTGAAGACAGTGTGACTTACTCAACAATCTGAGAATCTTGCTCATTAGCTCAGTCTAATGCCTAAAATTAGGAGAGAGGAAAACTACTCATATGGGTTTTCCTAATGAAAACTGAGGAATGTTTCAAGTCAGTTTGGTAATTTAAGTTTTCATCTAAAATACGACTCAATATCTGTGGCTATTGGTGTATTAAATGCTAAACCAAGCAATATTAGATATTTTTGTGAATTTTCTGCTGCTATTACATCAGTGGTGAATTGAGTATATAAACCAGTCCCCAAGTACAAATGAATGAGATTCATCCCTTCCTTGATGATCTGTTGAAAATTTGGAGTGACTATTATACTACTGCAACTCTGTTCAGTTTAGATAAGCTGCTAATTTAAGAATTCTATTAAAAAAATAAAGTAAACAAGACCTATTTACAGATTGAATATTTGACTATAAGTTATAGCAGAGGACAGGTATAAATTGCTCATATCTCCCTGACAAGTTTTTTCTTGGAGAACGGAAAGGAAATTTCTCCCACATCTGCTGACCAGAGCCTACAGAAGCCCTATAGAAAGACTAAGCAATATTACTTCAGAAAGTTCACATGGCTGATGTGTATCTGGTAGAAAGAGAGAGAGAGCAAGAGAGATATGAAGTATGTTTCTAGAAGGAGATGTGAGATGCAAAATTCATATTCAAGGTACTACATACTGTAATGATGTTAAACATCACTGTCCCCAATTCATGCACTCCAAAAATTTTTCTCTATATGCCCCTCAGTGTTGTTTTTTAAACACAGTTTGTCCTGGAGAGGATAACAGCAGCTTGGTACTGTACCTCACACAGTGTGAGGAGGAAAGAGTTTGTTTTTCCTTGAGTCCTGTTGAAGTGTTAATTTAAAGAAGTAATAATGTAAATCTTATTTCAAACATTCTTTCCTCCTGGCAGACTTCTATATTAAGACATTTGGGTAATTGACCAACGTTACTGTAGCTCAGCAGGCATTATTTTCTTTTGGTAAAAGGATACCATAGTAAATTTCAATGAGAAGGAGCAAAAAAAAATGAACAGACTTAAATAAGACTTGAATATGAAAGGAAAATATAAACCAGATGGGAGTGATGGAGACAGGTTTTCATATCTTTCTTTTCTTTTAAGGTCGGTTTAAAAGTTTCCCTTCACTGCATTGGCTTTCTGCCCCTGAGTAACATGAGGCAACATATTTGTTCAGCAGCAGCAGCTGGGAGCGATTCACTGGCTGCAGAATGCTGGCCAGCCACAACAGGGATGGATTCGGTGTCCAACACAGCTCAATGGGAACATTCCTGCTGCCTGCTGTGGGTGCTGGAGCAGGTGCTGGAGGGGAAGGGTCTGGTTTCCCTGACATTGATGGCGAAGTCTTTGGTGAGACCAACTTCTCTCTGGGTCCTGAAGGCAAACCTGGCAACTCCACTGCCAGTCTTTTTGGGGAAGAAGACTTTATGTTGCTCCTGTGTATCATATGCCCCTCTGACTATTAATAGGTTTAGAAACTGCAAGCTAAGTAACTGTGGGTCTTGGCTGTAACAGTGCTGGACACTTCATCCCTCTTGCACCCACTAACAGAGAGGTATTTTCATCTCCCTTCCTGCTCCTCCTAATTAAGCCATAGCAGCCCTGGTGGCTCTGGGGCTCTTTCTTCAAGTCATTGTTTCTCACTATGGTTTTACTGACACATGAAAAAAGCTCAGGGGCAGGAGGCACATGGTGTTTTCTACTGAAGCTTGAGCTTTAAAGCTGGGACTCAGACTGCTTCACTCCACTGCTGACAATTTAGCAAATGGTCCATGTTATGCCGCTTTGATCTTGTGAAAGTTTTCAAAAATTTCATCCTTGAAGAAAGCTACAGGCCCAACAGATCCCCCAGTTCATTAGCAATCCTTTAGCGGTTCCCAACAATTAGAGCTGTCAGCCAGTCGAACTCCGTTCGGAGGCCGTGCATTCAAAATCCCTGACTAATGACTTGGTAAAAAGACTTGACAGTGTGTTGCAATTTGTTATAATTGAATCTAAGCTGCATCAGCTGTTTGAGGGGCTGAAATGTTTTCAAACATTACATTGATTTAAATTAATGCCACAAAAATATTCAGAAATCGTGTCTGTCAGATTCAGTGCTAATAATCATGTTCTCTTCAGATACGAAGAAGACATTTCATCACCATTTGAAAGCATTGTCAGGCAGGCAGTTTAAATTCCCCCTCCTCTTCCCCCTTAGCTGAAAAATAAGTTGATAATCATTATACTCGTGAAAGGAAAGTGCTTGGTAGCTGGAATGGGACAGGGTGGAAGGGAGATGCCTCCTGTACTGTGGCACCTTTGGGGAAAAATTTGAAAAGCCCATTATTACAAGTAATAATTTTCATTGACTACATTTCAATATAAGAAAAAAAATTCCAAAAAATTAAAACCAATTCTGTAGCAACTGTTGGAGAAAGTTCAAAAAGAATCACATTTTCTAACTCCTTCTCTGCCATTATTTTAACTGTGAACACATTAACTGAACAGTGGGACATTTGGCAAGCAGACTTCCAGCACAAGCTCTCTGGTTAAAACTTACATCTGTTTCCAGAATACCTTTCTCTCAAAAGCAGGGGGATGACATGAGATATCCAGGCAGCTTTACTTTCCAAATAAATTGTTTGCTCTGTTTTTTTAATCCTCTGTTAGTACTGGAAAGCTTTCCATTTAAATTAAGAAGGGCTCAGACTGTAAGCACTAAACTTGAATTTTCCTACTTTGAATGCTCTAGGGTCTAAAAATGGAATTTAAAATCATTATTCCATTTGTATGAGCACTATTTAAAAGTCAGATCCAGACAGAGCTTGTGACTTTGCCCATCTAGAAAGTCAAGACAGTTTGGAATCTGTGTGTTTTCCCTCTTGAGGTACAGAACACTTTGAGCGTACAAAATAATGAGTAAAGCTTTAATTGGTACAGAAATTACAATAGTGATTAAAAAGGTCGCTGAAGGAACACACTTCTCTGTAATATACCTATGCAAACTAGGCTGAGCTGAGACACTACAGGTTTTAGTTATCATGTAACTTTGCCTAATAGACAAAAAATCCATTGACAAATCCTACCATGGAAAGAACAAATGAACTTTTCTTACCTCAGAAACTGATTGCAGCTTTCTGTTAACACCAGTTTTACACCTATGTGCTTCTGAAAGTCGTCACAACATTCACCTGGCCAGCAGTGGATATCTACTGTATACAAATCAAACTCTGAGCTGATTCATGGACACACCTGATGGGAGCAGCTGATAAAGTCTCGGCTTGAACTGTAGGAAACTGAGATAACCTCAGTTCCTAATCAGGAATTAGATGTTCTTAGAAAACTGGCTGATTACAAAATCAGGGAAGGAAAGAAGCAAACAGCACCCACTCTAAATCTCTTCACACTGATAAACTCTTGGGAAGTCCCATGTCTTCTTTTTGAAGCACACATATTTTTCCTAACAAGTGTATCATGAATAATCCCTAATATTAGTAACCACATTTGTCTCTATTTTTGCTATTAATATTATAGTCTAGATTTTTATTAGATTGCTAAGAAAGTCTCAGGAAAGTCTTTAGTACTAATGCAAAGACCCTCTGCTATAAGTACATAAACATGTCTGTGTTATGTTAGAAGTATATCATCCTTTTGTATTCCTTTCAAAGTTTTGCTCATTTAGACTTCTGTATTAGCTAGATGATATGTGGGCAACTAACAATATACTGGTTAGTCTTTTACTCTTGCTGGTTTCACAAAAGGCTGTGGTTCATAAAACTCCTTATACAGAAAGGCTTTTATAGAATGTCTGATTATTTAAAAATGTCAGTGGACAGCTTTGAGTCCTTATGTTTCATCCTTCCCAGATTTTACAAAGATGTGTGCTGCTGGGATCATGGTTATCATTAAATAAATCACCAAAGACTATTGCAGTAACACATCTTATGTTCATTTAACATATTCGTTTTCTTTAACTATTGTGGATCTGATTCTATTAGGCAGGTATAACTTCAGGAATGTTGATGTATGGCCTGTCTGTATGGAGTGCTTCAGGGTGGATTTATTTCAATATCCTGATCTATTGAACCCAGTCATCTAGGCTCCTCCTATAGTCACAGGAACATGAGAAGCATCTCCAGACAGTGATTTACCTCAGTACCTGTCTTACACAACCATCTCCAGATGCTGCTCCTGCCATGGACATGTTCATCCAGATGCCTTACAAGGTCAGAGTACAAGTATCTGCAGCTTTTCAGATACTAATAGAGAGAAAATTCCACAGGTAACATCCATGAAACTTTGCCTGCCTTAAGTTGATCTTCTGTATTTTCATACCATAAACTTGTGAAGAGTTGGTTCACGACAACATCTTAATTCCTTTTTGTGGTGTCCTAGCCCTTGGCACAGGCTTTCAAACTAGTTAACCTTTAAGGTCTCTTCCAACCCAAATCATTCTGCAGCTATCTTCAGTCCATGCAAAGTCACAATACTGAGCCACCCACAAAGTTAATACTGCAATGAAAAGGAATTTCCTGCCTCCACAAGATTCTTCAACCCCTGTTTGGGCATTTTAGTTATAATTATATTCTGGTATACTCTGAGTACTTAACAACTTCTGCTGAAGTCAGAGGGAACAGCTTCATACATGCTTACCAGTAAAAGTTTGAATTTAGATGCAACAATGTGAATTGGCATCTTGATATTATGTACTATTTGATAAATGTACAAAGATTTTTGATACATACATTTGATATATATATGAGAAAAATTTTTTATGCAGTTATACATTGCCTTCTGAATGTCATGCCAGTTTCTTGCTGCAGTCTCCGTATCATCCTTGAGTCCCTGCTGTGAATTGCTACCTTGTAATTATTTCTAGTGTGCTTTCATATTTTGCATTTTGCTTTATTCTGTGAGAATCTTATCTTCTCAAAAATGTAGCTTTGCTCCTTCTTTCATCACAATCAAAACATGTAAACTAAGGCAAAAGCTGTTTTAGAAAGGTGGGAAGGAGGGAATGTTAATTATCCGAAGGTGTTATATCTACAAAAAGAGCCAAGTCACAAAAGGGTTATCCATTTTACCTAAATAGCCAAGTCAAACAAGACACGATTGGGGTGAATTTAGCTTTCCAGGCTTTCATAAACTCATACTTGGGAGGTCGAAGGAGGGAAGTCAATTAGCCCCAATTGTATCTTGTTTAACTTGGCTAGGTGAATCACTAGCCTCTTTGTAAATTGGCTCTCTTTGTAGCTATCACACCTTTTGTATGACCGTACAATTTTCTAATTTGCTTTTTTTATTAATGTCAAATATTTTTTATCAGATATCACAGTTTCTTGGGGGCAGTGGTCTGATAGCAGCATAATTAAATAGCAAGAATGCATTCACCCATTTCAGTGCTCATAGAAAGCAAATAAGTATGGATAGAACTTGATGTGAAATCACATACTCAACAGGCTTTGTATTCATAGATTCCTGAAACAAAGCCAAGTGCATAATCCACAGGGCTGTACAAAGCAGTCAGTGAAAACTGGCTGGAATTTCCATGTGTTAAATTAGACACCAAAAGAAACACCAACACTCCCACAAATGGGACAAGAACAACACAAACAACAACCTACTTAACTTTGTAAAATAAGCCACTTACTTGGAAAAACATGTTGTGCTTCTTGTAGAGCTCTTGATGGAACATCTTCTTGGATGCTACTACTGAAAGTTGTTAGATTTTTTGTTGTTGTTTTTGTTTTGTTTTGTTTTGTTTTTTTGTAGTCTACAGACTGCTGAATTTAATTGTAGCAACTGTTTCCACATCAAGCTGTACCTGCTGACTGGGAGCTGAGTTATGGCCTTTGTAAATAAGAAGCAAATAGTGAGTGGAGAAAAAACTTCAATAGTGATGTCATCAAGCAATAATCCTTCCCTTCTGAAACAGAGTGGAAACATGGCCTAGACACACAGACAGCATGCCTGCAATGATTCTCTGTCAATTTTTGTCATTGCAGAACATATGTATTCCAGGAATTGCCACTGCACTGGCATTCATCCATCATCTACCACCCACATGAAGGTTTCCAGTTCACTGTACTTGTCATATACATGCAAGCTACTAAGATCACTTTAACACAGTATTTGTGTCCCAGTAGGGTGCTGCAAATGTTTCAGCACTGAAATCAGTCAATAGACAAACAATATTTGAATAAGTAACAGAAGGGTAGGATCTGGATCTTGAGTGTTTAGAAGTTATGTTAGATAATAGTATATCTGATATCAGGTGCCTTTTCATTAATTTCATTCAGATGTTACCTAGATATGAGAGTTTATCAAGAGTCTTTCCTAAATATTTTGGTTCTAGAATTCTCATTCTTCCTTGCAGTGTTGTTGTATAATGCTGCATCTCTTTGCACATGTTATTAGAAATTTTTTTCAGATGGGTCTAGAAATTACTGAAGTATTTGAATTGTTCCCTCTCCACTAGTGTGCATATTAATTAGCTTTAATCAGAAAGATTTTTGGAACTTTAAAGAGAATTAGGATGAATAGAGGAACTGCCTGAAATTAACATGACTTAGGTGAATACAGCTTTCTTCAATTTCTGGATAGCAGGAATAACTCAGTATGAGCTCTGACTCATACTTAGCATGTAATATGATGGACCCATCTGATGGAAACAAGTAATTAATTAAAGTATAAAGAAGCCAGATAAATTCAAAAGGTTTTTCTTCTGACATTGTTTGAAAACATTTGTGTCTAGAGAAGAGACATTTATTAGGTGTGTAGATAGTTACATACACACACTTATATTCCATGTGACCTCATAGCCTTGTAATGTACAGTGTAGTACTTGATGCTCTGCTTTGTTTGTGTTGCATCCACGCTGAGCTGAAGGATTTTATTTTCCTCACTTTCAAATTATCTTCCCATGTTTCTGTGGTTTCACCTTCCTAAACCAGATTTGCACACAAACAGATTTCAATAATATTGAATATTATTTTGATATATATTATCAAGCATTTTGTTTATGCATTTTTTTTTAGTGTGAGACAAGAGACTAATGTAAAGAAAAAGTCTCTCATTGGATATCATAGGACAAAGTGGCTGTCACACGATGTGTTCATTTAAATTAAGATTTTTTTGTCTTAAACTTGTGTTATTGTGATATTTGACTAGACTCTTTGGGGACATTTATCATCATCCATTCTTATTATTTCAGTAGATTCCATCACCTCTTTGATCTCATTTGGTATTTTGTGCTGATCCGGAGGCCGGTAGCATAAGACCACTAGTGTATTTTTACAACTTAGTGAGACTCAGCATACCTAAAATAAGTGCCAAAATGGCATTTGATCTTGTCACTACCACCCTCAGCAAAGCAGCCACAACAGAGTCAGAGAGGCTTTTTCTCGTTATTACACTCCAGAGGATCTCTGCCTGCCAATAAGGAAAAAGGTGATTGTGAGTTCACATGCCTACAATGGCTGCAGTTTTGACTATTTAGCAAGCTCCAAAAGCCTTAGATACTTTGAAGTCCCTTTCTTTCATTACAGCCAAGGTCACATAAGTGCTGTGGAACATAAATTCTCTGACCAAATATTATATGGTTTTCCTTTGGAATATAGTTTCATGTTACAGCACTTGAACTGAGGTGTACAGTGCTCAATGGTGTATCCTGCAGTACAAAAAAAAAAAAAAAAANAAAAAAAAAAAAAAAAAAAAAAAAAAAAAAAAAAAAAGAAGGAAAGGAAGAAAGGAAAAATCAATATAAACTTTAATAATAGTTGAACCAAAGTAAATTTGTTAATTTGTTTTCAAATGACCACTAAAGTAGAATTGAGGCTTATGTTGAAAGAGAATAAAGTAATTTGTCTTTGTCATAGAAAATAAAGATGGTAGAAATCACTCTGAAAATCATAGAATCACAGGGCAGTTCGGATTGTAAGGGGCCTTAAAGATCATGAAATTCCAACCCCTCTGCTCTCCAATTCTGTCATGATCAGGGATTCAACCCTCTAGAATGTAATATTCTCTCTTAGTTTTCTGAATTTGTTTCCCAAAATCATCTCCATTATGGAAAAGATAAAATTCATTACAAAGGCAATGATTTCCCATTGTTTCCAGAGCTTTTGTAGCCTTCAGTGTATATCTCCTGATACTCTGAAATCGTGTTCAAGCTTTCTGCACTCTTTCTTAGCCTGTTCAGATGACAACTTGGGAAGTCTCTTAGTACTCTGTATTAGACGGACCATATTATAGAAAGGCTTTTTATTAAATGAACAACTGTTTTTGAAGGATTTCCATCTTATGGGGAATCTTTGAGGGCTCTTCAAAATAAATAAAAAAGCAACCACACCTTTAAATAAATTACATTGTTCTAGAAAAATCAAGGGTACTCAAGCAGTGTGGATGGGGTTGGCAAATAGGCTTAGGCTGATGTGGACAGGGAAAACCTTTTAATAGAAAAAACCCCAGAGGACAAGTGTGCCCACACCAAGTAAGCATGCACAAAAAAAGAAAAACTAAGACTCTGGCATGAGGAGGAAAGCCACACATGCTTTGCCTGTGAAATTAGCACAAGAAAGTGCCTTTCTGAAGTGCTACACACTAATATCTGCAGCGTGGATAAAAAAGAAAAGGAACTGGATGTGTGTAGGAGGATCGGACTGGCAGAAGGAACGAGGCAGGCAGCAGCAGTTGAAGGGAAAGCTAATGATTTTTATTCTATCTTCTTCTTTATTCTCTATTTTTCTTTATTCGACTTCATTTTATATACAGTTTGTACAAAGGTAAGAGATTGGTTATTTAGGTCACTACCTCTTCAACCTGGATGGTGAACACCACCATCAATCAATTCTCCTCTCAGAGGAGAAATAAGAAAAACAATCTAAAAATATACATTGTTTATGTTGAGCTGTGTGAGAAAACAGGACTGTAATGCCCAAACATTCACGAACTAAAAAACTGAGCACAATAGATGTGTATGTGCAGTTACAGGGCCATGAAGTCGCTAGGATGAGGGAGGTGTAATGGAATAACTCACACAGCTGGGTGCTGCAGTGGATGTGGAAAAACAGACATACTGGAGTGAATCCAATGTAGGATCCTGGAGAGACTGAGGCTTTGGAGTATCAGTCACATAAGAAATCTGAACATCTTCAGTCTGGAGGAATGAAGACTTGGGAATTTTAACCATGTGTGTAAAGGAAGGGAAGGGAAGGGAAGGGAAGGGAAGGGTGCTAAAGAAGACAGAGCCAGACTCCTCTCCATGTGGTCACTGACAGAACAAGAGAAGAGGCAAGGGTCACAAACTGAAAAAGAGGAAATTCCAAACATAGGAAAGAAATCTGTTATGGTCAGGGTGGATAAAGAAAGGCACTGCTTGCTCTAAGAGGTTGGGGAGTATAGCTACTTAGAGGGACACCATCCTGCATAATCTGTTCTAGCTGACCCTTCCCTAAGCAGGTGTTATCCTGGTCAATCTCCAAAGCTGCCTTTGAACATCAACCATTGTGTGAATATCAAGATAGGTGTGTCCAGTGTCTATTTTAGGTAAAACAAGAAGGAAAAGATGCCCATTAAAAAGCAGAGCAAGTAACAGTTGCTTCAAGAGAAAAGATCCATTGTGAAAAAGCATCAGATTCAGAGTAAGGAAGGAATTTACTGTGTGTGTGTGATACAGCTTGTTGTAGCTGGAAGGAGATAACCATCAATTCGGTGGGTCAGTAGAAGGCAATATAAAATGCGAATTCAATGTATTAATTCTGTAAGAATATATAGAACATGAAATGAAAAAAAAAAAATTTCCTCCCAAAAGACAGCCACATAGATACGCTGCGATGCAGAAGAAAAGCACCACAGAATCACAGAATCACAGAATGACAGAATGTGTAGGTTGGAAGAGACCTTCAAGATCATCGAGTCCAACCCAACCCTAACACCTCACTAGATCATGGTATCAAGTGCCATATCCAGTCTCTTTTTAAACACATCCAGGGATGGTGACTCCACCACCTCCCCAGGCAGACCATTCCAGTATTTAATCACTCTTTCAGTGAAAAACTTCTTCCTAATATCCAACCTATATTTCCCCTGACGCAGCTTAAGACTGTGTCCTCTCTTTCTGTCAGTTGCTGCCTGGAGAAAGAGACCAACCCCCAGCTGTCCACAACTACCCTTCAGGAAGTTATAGAGAGTGATAAGGTCACCTCTGAGTCTCCTTTTCTCCAGGCTAAACAACCCCAGCTCCCTCAG
>VXBB01020619.1:420021-467245 GCA_013399915.1 Illadopsis cleaveri
GCCAGCTGGATGCAGCACCATTCACCACCACTCTCTGGGCCCGGCCATCCAACCAGTTCCTAACCCAGCAAAGAGTGCTCCTGCCCAAGCCCCGGGCTGCCAGCTTATCCAGGAGTGTGCTGGGGGAGACAGTGTCAAAAGCCTTGCTGAAGTCCAAATAGACAACATCCGCAGCCCTTCCTGCATCTACCAGATTCATCTTTACTTCACAAAAAACCCTGCCTCTACATTCAAGATTTCCTACCAATACTTAACCTACTACCTTGAAGTCTCCTTCTGTTTTCTAACTCATTTAATTTTTAGCCAGTCATCTTGTTCTTGAAAGCCATCCACAGGTCAGGGACTAACTGCCAGCTCCTCTATGGTCCATTAAGGTAACAGTGGTCTTTTGGCAGCACTGTTGTTGATAGACACAGGTGGTTATGGAAACTGCTTCTGGCTGGTAGAATGGTGCAGTTCTCACTGAAGAGCAGATTAGCTCTGTGTGTGGCACCTTTCAAGGAAACCCTTCCCTTTTAATCAACCATTCCTATTAGAGTGGAAGGCAATGAATAAGGAGAAAGGGAGTTACTGGAATTCCTCGTCCATATGTGTCCCACTTCTGTTGAGCGTGCACCAGAAATTGAATACCTTAGCAACAGGGGTTTAATAGGTTTCACCTGTACCCACAATCTGAACTACAAAGATGAAAAGGGAGCAAAACATACAATCTCTTTCCTGTTATTGCAAATTTTGTACCTGGCAAAGCCCACATTGTGACATAGCTTTGCAGCAGCCATCTGCAGCTACTCTCTTCTCTCAAAAATATTAAAAGTCATGATGAGGATGGAAACTGCTCCTGTGTAGCCTTGCCTGCATTTTTTTTTCAGCAATAGGACTTTGAGTAAACTTCACAGAGCCTGTGCACAGACTCACATGCTGATGTGCAAATGTCCATAAGTGTAATTTCCTAGCACAACCCCTGACAATGTTCTGTCCTATATCAGATAGCTGTTTCCTGAGTTGGCCTTGAGGAATACTTGGGACCTAGTGGTGTCCCTAAGACAAAGACTGTCTCCAATAGCCAGTTAAGAGATTATCCTGTTCTTGAGGAAGATCATTCAGACATATGTACAGGAGGAAACCTGCCCTATGATCATATGGTGTATTATATCAGTATAACTGTAACCCTGAGATTCCAGACAGTTCTTTCCCTTTTCTTAAACTGCTCTTACCCTTGCTGTAAGGTGAATAAGACAACATGGGGTGCCTACATACCACTGCTTAGAGAGGTAAACAGAAAATCTCACAAAATTTTATGATAGGAATTTACTTAGGTAGCTTTCAGATAGTAGACCAGATTAGTTTATGAGAAGCATCCCCAGCCATATAAATCTTTTGTCATCTTCATAGCAGCCTATATAAATACAGAAGAAGAAGGGCCAGCATTTCCTGCACTCTAGTATTTATGTTTGTGATCATACAGAAACTAATACAGGTTATTTGTATCAAACCCACAGTTAATTCATGGGGCATTGTCAAAGATTTGCTATAATTGTTCTTGGGCTTATTTCTCATTCCAGTGCAACTGGGATTGTAGTGGTGATTGCCTCTGCAGTAGACTTAAATATTTCCAAGAACTGTGCCTGTTTCTACCCAACAACTGTAATCTGTCATTCTCTGCCCTCAGTCTTTATATTTGTGCTGTGACTACAGATGTCTTTCAAGCAAGACTATCAAGAGGATGCATTTACATTCTAGTGAGCTCAGCCGGTGCTGAATGATGTTTGGCCTGTGGAGTGTCACCTCCTCTCAGCCAATCTGTGTGATTCAAAAGGCACAACTCTTGTGTAAAGGGGTGAAAAGATCTCTCTGCTGGATGTTCAGGCATTCATCAAAAAATATCAGCCACTGAAATGTAATAATCACATGTTATAGGTACACCTCAAAATGGGCATTTCCTCTTCCATCAGCTCTGCTACCTCACTATAGCAGTGTGAAGAATGGGCAAGTCTTTTTGATATGTGTCAATCTTTTATTCAGAAAGTATATCCTGATCAGTGTTTAAATGTGATAGGTTACAAAATGAAGACTCTTACTGTTTAAATTGCAGCCTTCGAGGCACAATGAACCTGTTAATCTCCCTGCGAAGTTACACTATGACAGCTATCATGATGGCATTCCTTATCGCAGTAATTTGATCCAAGAAGAAACTCTTGAAAGGTGATTTCCCTCGATCTTTGTTTCCCCTTATACTCCTGGAATATTCTAGATTGAAGAGGTTTCCAGCTACCCTTTTCCACCTACTTTCTTGTCAGACTTTTCGCATTTGTGTCACATCACCCTTATTAATTTGGAAATTTTCATTCAGCTAGGAAAGCTAGTCATAGATTCTCTTCTAATCAGTCAAGCTAAAAACTCAAAAGAAACCCACAGACATGGTTGCTTACAATGTTCCAGAACCAAACATCAAGGATACAGAATCTCCTGTGTTGTCTAAAAGATATGTCATTATGGCAACCTGCTCAATTAACCTTTTTAACAGAAACCTTCAAACATAACATGCTTCTTCTACTTGAGGATTTCCAAGCCCCAAAAGTGCTTAAGTTGTGTTTGAATGAATGTATGTTGTCATACAGAGACATCTTGGGATGTTTTACAGTGGGAGCAAAAAGCCAAGCAGTTGATTTTTTAAAAATAGAAAATTTGGAACTGTTTCTTCAACATGTTTTAAATTGCTCCAAGTGATAGTGCTAGAAATTGCAGAACTTTGTCAGTTTTATTCTCATCAGACAGCCAAGCATGCCTCTAACTATGCCTTTTTTTTTTTTTTTTAAAAGTCAGAGGTTTCCAATATTGATCTAGAAAGAGATTACCTTTCATGAATTGTCCCTGAAAGAAGTGTTTTCTTGGCTCTGTTGGGCTACTTGTCCTGTTGACCTGTAAATGGGCTGTATTTGCAGTAACAGAAACAGAAAGGTAAACACTTCCAGCATAGGAGGAACAAGATTTTCAGATCAGCACTGGCAGGCTGCTAAAGACATAACCAAAATTGTTTAGACAATTGGTGAGGATGGCTCAGTCTAGGTTCTTGTTCTTACTTGTGATTACAGGAATTAAATAGCTGTGAGCTGGTGTAGGGAATAAGAGATTTTTTTTTTCCCACAGTTGCATAGATTTCACTTCATTTGATGTTAGCTTAATAAGAATAAGGCAATAAATAAAATAACATCACGTAGTATCTCTCTCTAGAAAATGACAGGTATCATCAGAGAGCGAATATTTATGGTAAATTCCTTAGATGGGTGGAATGAATCACCTGCTGGAAATGCTTATCTACTAGTGCATTTAGGGCAGGAGCTGAGATCCTTGGTTTACTCTAGATGTTTGAATTTCAAATGCCTGAAAGTCAACATTTTTATCAATTCAATTCCATTTAAGTTTCAAAGTTTTCAGTGGAGAAGATTTCAACATGCATTTCTCTGGCAACGTGTACATGTACCTCAGTATAAAGTCTGTATGTCTGTTGCAGTTCTATTGTGCATTGCCTTGCGACATACTTTGTGTATTATAGTTATCCTCTGCCTCGTGTAAATCAGGGGAAAGCTCATATAATAACATAAACATGGCTATGCAGAATTATACATTTTTGATGTCTTTCACATAAAAGTACTAGTATTTCCAGACACACATAAAAAAAGGTATTTTTTCTTCATAAAAAGCTCAGGTAGCTTTAATCTACATGAAGTTGTGAAAATGTACTGAATCCTTGACCACTGTGTTTCATTTTAGAAAATAAAATATTTGTGGCTGCATGTGAATTACTTAAGTCAAATAGTAACAGCATTTGAAAGAGAATGTTGTGCAGTTACAGAGATGTTCTTGGAAAGAATATTGTTCACTTAGAAACCCTATAAAATTTTAGGATGTTCATATAATATTAAAAAATTATCTCTCTCTCACTTACAATCAATGTGTAAACAATTAATAATTAATAGTTAACAAATGTATTTAGTGACAATTCTGTTCCAAAGAGAGAAACAGTGAATGTAGAAATGAAAACCCCACTAACTCCAGACCCTGTTGTCATGGCATCAGTTACATCACTATAAGCATCTGCTCACAAACTCATGGAATGCTCTTGTAGGTTTAGGTTGTTGACTCCCTACATATCTACTGGGTGTACTGTTCAGATTCTCACTTCTGGGATGTTTATGTAACTACTTCAGATTTTAAGCTTTAGTATTTTATGGTCAGTTCACACCTGTTTTTTTCTTATGCCAGCACTTTCTTTCAAGGTGGAGAAGTAGTATTCACCATATTGTTGAACAGTCACTGAGAGTCAAGAAGTGGGACTGATCTCAGGAAGATGGTTTGAAAGTTGTGTCTTTGGTCACCCAAAGCTTCATCTATGTAGGTATCATAATGAAGCAGTCAACTCTGGAAGATATGACACCTCATTCTAAACCAGACATATGTTAAGATCCTTAGATAACTCTCATGACTTCTCCCAGTTAGTACTGATTGTCAGACACATGCAGATGATGTCTGCAATGTCTTTTTTAACAGTGGTATCTATTTTAGCAGCTGAAATTCATCCTGTGTTATCCTGTCTAACTTTTGCAAAAGTTCTTGTTGGTAGTCCTTACTTTCCTTGATCTCAATACTAGTCTACTTACATCTACTTGCTCTCCTTATCAGCTGGTTCCTCCTGTGTGTTCCTCTGATATTCTTCTGTAGTAAGAATAACAGCCACCTCTATGTCATCAGCAGTTTAATTGACTGATTCCTGTGCTGAAGTTATTATTGAAAATCCTAAATACTAAGTACTGGATAATACCAGTCTCAACATCAAAGCTTCGGGATTCCTATTAGGAATCTTAATTCAAATCAATAGCTCTCTCTTTCAGTTCATCTGACTGTAATCTTTTGTTTATTCCTTCTGCATCTCTGTCATTGTTCTTTATCTATCCCATCTTCCTCTTATAACTAACAACTTCCTATCATACCAGATGCTTTATTTTTGTCCTAATGAAAAAAAAATAAATTCAGCAATGACAGCATTTTCTGTTGGTCTGCTGTAGAGTAGACTACTTTTGCAGAGCTCACAGTTTACTTTGACTCAAGAATCACAAAACAATAGACAAAGATAATTAATGATAATAATAACAACAAGCAGCTTTATTTAGTCTGCAGCAAAACCAGAAGTCTGTCTTTGAGCCATAAATCAACAGAAAATTTATTCAGGACTTCAAGCTTATCTGTGAGCCAAGTTGACATCCAGGATTGGAAAACAACAGTCTTGTCATTTTCTTCCTTGTCTTTGCTTCATTTTACAGATACTTAGTGCTTATATTTTTTAAGAAGCATCTCCATTAAAAATCTAGAACTCCACCCCCCTGTATTTTCTCCCTGTAAAAATATTTATAGGAAGAAATCATTGTCCCCATTTCTCAGGCAAATACTCAATGATTGGCATGACCTTTTTGATTACAGGTAGCTTTTTCACTAGTATTCACTAACATAAATGTTATCTTTTGCAATATTTTTAAAGTACTTTGCAACATTTCAGATGTTTATATGTGGTAAATCTTTTTGTCTAAGCATAAAAAACAATATAAGTGATTTCTTTGTTAACATTTTCCCCAACAATATAGTGACAGTTGATAAAATCCTACATTTTCTGAATGACATTTAATGATAGCATTTCCATTATTTTTCAGAGAATGACACTGGTCTAATCACTTTTAAATTGGCCAGTAATCTGTTTGGATACTGCCAGAAAATTTACCATCTTCCTATTTTTCATATCAGATGCTAACCAATATACCGATACAATATGAGGGAACCTCCATATGTGTAGTATTTGTCATATACATCAAAGCATGGTAATGGAATTAGGAGAGCGGGGCTCTGCTGAAGCTGAGCCATGGTGCCTGTCTTGACAAATAGTCACACAAGGCAGATGTCTAAATCTGAGTGAGTCACCTTAGGAGTTCCTTCACAGGTGATACAGAGAAACAGATAGTTCTACAGCATCATTCCTTTCCTTATAAATAAATGTATAAAATAGATTAAATGAGTCACACCTTAAAAATTCTCATTTCCTTCCCTGAATATGAAGGAGAACTGCAATAACTCACTCATCTACAGAAATGTAAAGCAAGGTGGAATAAATTGTAGCCTTAATATGTTTGCCCCCATCTGCGACACGAGCAACAGCATAAACACAATGACTGAATATTTCTGAGTCTTTATTCATTAATATTTATAAAGTACTTTAAGATCTTGGGATCAAAGCACTAAAAAGAGGCAATCAGCACTACATGGCCAATCCACTCAAGTGTCAAAGTCCTATTTCATATAGTATTGTATGTCTAGGTAGCCCTTCCTTAAAAATCTTATGAATTAATTGAGAAGATAGTTGGATAACAGAGGCTAGGTGCTTCTGTTCTAGCACACGAGAATAGTGCAGGAGCTTTCAGGGGCATCTTGCTTCTCTTAACCTAGTCAAGGTAGGAGAAACATTATCCTCCACACCTTACACATGCTGTAAGTCGTAAGAGTTGTCTTCACCCACTCTGCACTGTCCTACAAACCCCACCAGCCTAACAAGGGGGATTGTAGTGCAGTTTTTCCACCTTCAGGCACATCAGTCCCCTGCCCTATATTGTGATTCCTGGGTGCTGCTGCCAGCCCAGCAGTGAGGGCTGGCTCCTTTCTAACTGGAGGAGGAAGCTGCTTAGTGATATACCCTGGACCAAAACATTCACTTAAAAAAGAAACAACCAACCCACAGCCGCTATCCCCACAGACCACCCCAAAGAACTCTGTTATCTGTCACCCATGTACTAGAAGTATTTTTTAATCACTGAATACATTTGGAAAGCTAAAGGGGGTTAATGGTTGCTGATTTCCCCTTTCTGTATTTGGGAGGGCTCTAATCACCACATAATGACTGCAAAGTGCTGTTTGCTTATTTTTCTGGAAAAATTGTACACTTGGCACATGGATCCCTCTGATCACATTGCTGGAAAGGAAAAAGGGCTCTATAAATCCACGCATTCAGCCAACATGCACAAATGTTCTTTCAGGTTTTCTTCTTTTTCAGTCTGCGCTAGTTTTGCACACCCACACCCACACACACACACACACACATATTTCCTAGTACATTTTGTATAATTTATTTTTGTGTTTTATGCTCTTTCTGGTGTTCCCGTGGATTCGTTAGGATGAATAATTTCTGTCAATAATGAACACAGGAACCCAGTACATGAATACTTGACGAGATGAATATATGCATAGGTTATACATATCAATTTGTGGTGAATGCATGAAACAAATGCATAAGAAACTGATTTAACTAGCACGAAATACAGATGAAATAAATGGCATATAAACATAATTATATTAGTTTCAGGCAAATAAAACCGTGTAGATAGGAGGGTGATGGGTATGTGAATCCTGTAATGAACATCAGGGCAATGGAGAGGCCCCTTGCAAAGATAATGCATAATTTTATGTCTTTAAAAAAGCCACAGTCATACAAAAAGCCAATAAGAGAGCACTGTTGATAGGTGGAAAAATAAATATATTCTGTGGGTTAAGAAGCTAGAAGGAGTATAAAAAATGAAAGCTTGTGCATGGAAAGAAAAGTAATGGGAAGTATGTGAAATTACTAAGAACCTATCGATCAGGTGGAATCTGCATTATCACCTTCAGTAGATTTTGGATCCATCCCTAACAGATTAACAGACATGCAGCATCAGCATGAAAATGGTATTATTTATTTTTATTTCTGATCACAGTAAGAATATATATTTAAAATGGTCATATTTTGAAAATTTCAAAACATTTTAAAATCCCTTTTTAATGAATTGACTTTTTTTTTTAAGGAACTTAAACCCAGCGTTATCTAATTCTTAGACAATTTTGATACTAGGCAATAATATTCTATAATAAAGTTCACCATGCTGTAATGGCTCTGAGGATGTGATCTCTAGCAGTGTATGTGTGGAGGTCCCAGTCTTCCAGCTGATTAGTTTTATTTCCTCCTCTCTTTTAGTGCTATAAAGTATCTCAAGTTCCTAATAAAACAATGTTCAACTCCTTATCTGCTCCAACATATATCTTTCACCCACCACCGTTTTACTCACAACTCTTTTCAGGCACAACCCTAAGCCTATGTTTCACAATCAGTTTCTCCTTGGTACGTTGGTTGAGCCTTACACATCTTTTAGCATGTCCTCAAGATTTTCTTTTAGAAACTCACAGTAAGAATAAAAGGTAAATGCATTGCGTACTCATTTTGTGATTGCCCCTCATTTTCTCTGTGGCCTTCCCTGTTTCCTGAGCTTCTGGATGCCAAGGCACAGACTAGCTAGCTTAAATTTGAACCTTGGTTCAGGGCTCATCACGAGCCACCTCATTCCTCTCCCAGAGAAATGACCTCCATCAAACATGTGATATCTCACAAGGTTGCCTATAATGGGTCTATGGTCTCCTGTGACCCCTTTTGTTATCAGAAAGGTTATGCTCCATGTCATGCAGCATAAAAGTGAACACTCTGAGTAGTCAAGAGTTAAAACATACCTTGGCTGTTTCAATAAAATGCAATTTAATACGGCAAGAAACACATTTCATATCTAATGTTGACATTGAAGGATCTTGTATTGCTTTTTTACCAATAGAAATGACAGTGATTCATCAGCTTTTATTCCATTTTATATTGCTCTGGTGCTCTATCAGCCAAAGAAATGCTCTAATTTTTGGCAAAGTTTATCCACTGAGTTCTTTTCCTTGCTGCCTTTCAAATAAAAAATATTTCTTGTAGAAGGCACTCACATTTTTTGCTGTATTCCTGGTCTTCCCACCTTATAGTTTCCCTGTCATCCTGGAATCCACAGCTCAATATTTCCTATAGCTTCTTTTTCAAAACAAACATATATAGCAGTGTGAATCCTTTCAGACTTCTTGACTATTTTTCACGTCCTTGCATCCTCTGTTTTATTTTTAGCGTTTCAGCATGCATCCCTAACTTTATATGTTGTGCACTTTGAATTGCCCTAGACTCAGAGGATTTTCTGAGATCAAACAGCATCAATATTAATTACTAATAGAGTTTCGCTTTTAAAATAAACTTGGGTTTAGTATACTGAGACAGCATGTTAGCAATTAATGCATTACATTTACTTTTACACATGATCCGTATATTTTAAACATGGAAACAAGAATTGTTTAGATTCAAGTTCTGTATTGAAAAAGGTTTGACATCAGCAGTTGAATTGGTTTGTAGATTTGAGGTTTGGACTGAAATTACATAAAGTGTAAATCTCACAGAGGCAGCTGTCATGAAGCTTTTATTCCATGAGTTATGGGGAGTGTTAGTCACTTCTACATGTTACATTCAGCTAGAATATTAAAAAAAATCCAGAGAGAGAAAACATTAAAAAGATATTAATATTCAAACCTAAACCAAAATAGATTCCTTTGTGCACTCAGGTTGCTTTTGTAAATTTGACTCTTCGTACTTTCACCTCTACTTGTATTTGGAAGAGTTTGTGATGTGGAGGCTTAGATGGGTTAGCATTCATTAAAGGTGAGTAATGAAGCAGACCATATTTATACGAAAACTCACACTAAACTGTTCCTTTTGCAAATTAGGTTGCATGTTCACATCTGACTGAAAAAAAGAGACAAGAAACAAGAATATTTAGAAGAGCAGGAAATGTGGGAAAGTTGTGAACAGTCAAAGACTGTCCTCCCACCTGACACGGTCTGAGTGGCAGGCCCTGGCAGTAAGAAAGAACAACTTCTCAAGCACAGTAGTAAAAATACCACAGCTGTCTACTCAAGATGGCTTAGAACTTATGTATAAGGCAATAAAATAGAATCTAACTTTTCTAAAGAGCATTCATTTTCTAAAAAAATGTGGCATATTTCTGTGAGCCATAAGCCAACTCTACCAGCTAATCTCAAGATCTAAGCTATCTGGATATCCCATTTCATGGTACCAAAGTACATTCTTATGCCCTTTTATTCTGTCCATTTCTTCTCCTCACCAACATCACTCTCAAACCAACACCAATGCTAAGAAGATACTCTGTGCTTCTTCTAGTAGTGAAGCTGTAAACCTATATTCAAAGTAGGATATAATTTCCTGAATATACTTTGCTGTGGAAAAAATAATGTGGAAAGATAGAAAGAGAAAGACAAAAGTACAGCCTCTGAGCCAGAAGAAGTGTAATTAGAGATGCCAAAAAAGGGAATTTTAAGACAAAGTGAACAGATTGAGGCTTAGAAATACTTCAGCATTAAGTTGGAGAACAGCACATGTATGAGAGCCTCTAGAAAGGCACTCAGTATGAGACACACCAAAAAAATCCCTATTCTCCCTTTTTATGTCTGAGACATCATAGAAGAAATCATAAGATTAGTGTGGATTCTTTACGTTTTGCCAAAGGTCTGGCTGGAAATGATTCTGCTGCCATAAAATCTGTTTATGACAGTATTAAAGTAAGTATATCACTCTGAATGTGCTGTCTATTCTACCCCAAATAAAGGCAGCAGGGAGAGCTGAAGCTCATGTTAAAAATGGAGTAGGGAAGAGACCTCAGCAAGAACATTGGCACAACCTCACCACTGTATCATGCGAGGACCATGGGCTGCCAAGAGGGAGTGAGTGGTTAGCTCTCTTTCAGAAACCAGCCTCAAGAGCTTTCTAGGAAAATGTGAAAAAAATTCTACTGACAATGTCTGAGCTGCATATATTTTGGTGCCATGGGAGCAGCAGTAATTGTGGGGCAGTGTGTCTGCTGCTGCCTTGTAGTGTCTGCAGCTGTCAGTGTTGGTAGTAAATGAGTATCCAGTGGGCTTTGCCCATTTTCCCCTCAGTGTTCATGTGTTTTATGGGCTTGAAAGTTAGGGAGGAAATAGAAATGCTTGTAGGAGGAAGTGCTTTTAATACATCATAGTATTTTTTTACTTGTGACTTTAGTGTTAACCTGATTTGTAGCTCTTTCATGTTCTCCTTTCATTCTCTCTGCCCTGATTTTTGCTGTGCAAACACTGATATTTCCTGATAGAAGGAGACTTTAAACAGCCTACAAAGATTGACTGCTTTCATGCTTCCAAATTTTCTCAGGCAGTTAAGCTCAAGAGACCAGTGCAGGAGCATGGATCAAGTAACTTATTGACACACACTCAGACAAGCACTGGGGAAGGGAGGACATGAGCCAGCTGCCCTAACATGAAAGGGCAATATGATTTTACATCCCAGGACCATCACCCCACTTGACCCATGTGAAACCAACCTAGGCAAGACAGCTTCTCTGTGCCAAATGACTGCCCTGCCTCACATTCCTAGGCTAGTTCAGAAGTAAAAACCCAGAAATACCACACAGGCCTTTTCAAGGAACAGTCATCTTGTTAGTGAAGAGCAAAGCTATTCCTAATGGTCATCCCTTCAGTGTTTTTGCAATCTGAGTGTATTCATCTATATCAGAATATATGGGAGATGTATATCTATATCTACACTCATATATACATGTACATTACTCTACTCCGTGAAAGAAAATGGTCCAGAAAAAGTGAAAGTGGAACAAATCTAGAGAGGACTGAGAATATCAAGGGAGGGAGTGAAGTCTGTGGGGAAGGAAGGAAGGAAGGAAGGAAGTGGCAACCTAGAGTGGCTTTCACACTTCATTCAAGAAGAGGTTAAAGCAGTGGTCTGAGCTGCCCTGGTCAGGCAGATCAGTATGTTGCCTCTGAGTGCAGTACACAGAAGCAAAGAAGTAAAGAAAAATTTTGGATATGGTCAAGGGGAAAATGGAAGAAAGCTGAGCAAATAGTTGCAGAGTTTAGCAAACGCTAGTAAAGGCGTGAGGGCTGGAACAGCAGCTAATTAGGAATAGCTATAAAAATAGTAGGGAAAAGCTCTGCTTTCTACAAGAAGGTAGTTCAGAAGCTGAAAAATTCACAAGCTGACCTCAAATTCAAGGGCCTGAGCTCACCCTCCAGGTATTTTTGACCACTAAACATATTTCTGCTAGAGTAAGTTGTTTTGTTTATTTCCATTCCAATGACACCATCTTTCTGTCAACTGATAGAAGAAATCTAAACAATTTTGAGCTAGAAGCTGGGTGTACTTGTAGTTTAATTTCTTTTTGGCATGAGCTGCTGCTATAGCTGGGATAGTTACAATCAACAGGCATCTAACCATTTCTTTCAGCAATCAATGCAAATGGGATTTGAGGCTAGGTACAAAGATGAATACAGACACGGCTGTTCCTTGGGGCTCTCTGGAATTATACATTTTTCGCACTCCAATCCTGCCATTATAGGAGAAGGTAAGAGAAGATATTCCCAATAGAATAGAACTAGTGGTCCATCCAGTCTGGCTTTCTGTCTGCAGAAAGAGTGACTGGGAATTTAACACATGAACATAGACACTTCATGCCAAACCATTTCCTTCACACTGCACCAGTTCCTGCAATTGTTGGGTTTGGGATGTTAGAGGTATTTTCCTGTCTAGTTCACCTGATATCTCTTTATAGACCATTTGCCCCAAACTTTTCTTTTCCCTTCCTCAGGCTGCTGGTACTGCTTGCCTTTGCCCTCACTGTCAGAACAAGTTACAAGAGTTCACGTGCATTCAGTCAAAGCAGTCAGCTTTTTGCTTCATCAGCTTCAAGGGCTCAGTCAATAACAGCTTTGCATTCAGCTTACATAGCACCCTCCTGATGGAGTCATGTTTATTCTTGCTGTTCAAAATGATGGGTCTCAAAACTTGGTATCCTTTTGGAAGCCAATGACCTAATCCCCTGGATTCTTTTTATTGCTTCTCTCCGTCTTCTATCACCTCCAACTCCACTAAGTCCTTCCTGAATCACAGAGCTGGGACTGCACGCATAGCACTTGAGGTATGACACATTCTAGCTGAATATAGTGGCAAACAGTCTTTCTTGTTCTCACTGGTAATGCCTTTCTGCTGTTTTGGCTTGGTAATACCTGTTATTTCCTGTAGCATATTTCACTGCCATTTGAGACAAAGACTTAGAAAGTCAGCCAATGATGACTCCAATATCTCTTTTTGGTAGTTGAAGTTCAGTTACAGCTCAGGTTTCAGTGTCATACAAACATGGTTTAGATCACAATTCCTGAGATGCATTTCTGATTCAGAAATGCAATGATCCTGAATTTCTTGATACAGGAGCTGGGCTGCCCACTTTTTTCCAAGTCATTCAGTTTTGTGAGGTTTTCCTAGGGTTATTACAGACAGTGATCTGTTCTCTACCCAAGACAGGCTTGTAGTTTTTACTGTGCATCTGCTTTCCCACATCCTTTCTGAACACAGTCAGCAGTGGCACAGGTGAGTGGTGGGCAGAACTGGAGGCTGAGCATGGGGCCATGACTTCCACAGACCCCATCAGGCCATTCAGCACATGGGAGTTACCTCACCCTGACCACTGTCCCCTCTCTACACTTTGGTGGCCACAGAATCTCACTAATCCCCTGCCTGGGCCTTCTTCCTGCCATGGCTGCCTTTGGGGAGCTCTTTGTCATACCCTTTGCTTGCTTTTTAGATATTCTTGTTTTTTTATTTACTTTCAGCTTGCTGTGTGTAGAGGTTTTACTGTTCTTCTTTTCTAGGCCAGATTTCCTTTTTTTTTTTCATGCTTTTCCATGTGATAGCCTGCAAAACTTTCCAGTTAAGGCTTGAAGGGATTTTCTGGATTGTTTTGTTTTCTTTCTGAATGGTGGTACACCTTTTACCTGGCTTCTAGCACATAATTTTTCAACAGCCTCCAGGCTGCTCCTAGGCTTCTTTTGTTTTGGAAAGCTGCTTTTATGAGGTTTTTTGCTTTTTTGTTTGTTCATTTTTGACCAGTTACTCCATTGTTTACACAATTCTCTTCTTGAAATTCAGTACTGTAGTCACTATTCTGTCCTGTACATCACTCCACATTATATCCAAAAGATCCTCCTGTATTGTGAATTCTGAGGTTTTTTGTTCCAGGATCCAGCCATCTACTGTCTCCAGAAAATTTATCTCCTGGCTCATTTTTCAGTACTGATGTGTAAAAACACATGTAATGTTCATTCCCTTGCTTAATATTGCTCAGGGAAATCAAATGGTGGTCTAATTTACCTTTTCCTTTAATGCAGTTGTGATTTTTTTCTCTCTTGGCCTTTTCTAACTCACTGCACATTACACACATCCAATTTGTATGTTGCATTATTCCAAGTGTTCTTCCATATCTGTGCATTTTCTCCTGTTTCTAGTTCAGAACACATCATAGATAAGTGCTAAGTTACAATGACACCTTGTGAAGTCTTGTCCCTTTGTGTGCAAAGGCCAGGTACTGCGCCATCACAAGAAGTTATCTGAATGTCTAACAGTTGATTCTCCACTGTCACCAGCTGTTTCTTTCTCACTCCTCTGCCACAGAAGCAAGGGCAAAGCAAGATGACACTAATGTCAGGTTGAGTGAAGGGTCTCATCCAAAGCAACTAGAACACTCCCTTGGGATCTAGTCCCAGGCATCCCAGCAAACTCACGTTTACCTGCCACACAGGGTCAACATAATAGTAATGCAACCCAAAACTTCCCACCCTTTCTGGTCTTTCTGGAGATAATTGTTTTTTTCTTTTTTTTCTTCCTTGCACTTTTCCTGCTCAAGACTGCCCTGCAGTTGTTCCCTTTGCTACTGGCAGCAACGTAACATTTCTCCTAAAGCCAATGGCACTAATGCTGCCTGGTGAGCCTGACCGGGTAAATAATGATCTTGTGGCATAAATCATTTTATATGGGTCGTTGACCACAGTCAGAAAATTTCAAATCAAATGCAAAGAGATGGAAGAGTAGGAGAAGGAAGATTTTCTGCCAAGATGGTGCATTGTTGCTGTCTTTTCCATGGGGTTTAAACTAACCTGCATGCTAACAACAGGCATTTGTTGCTCATCAACTGGTAGGTGTGTCCTGGTGCATTTTTGTTTCTCATCATGTTTTTGTATCCAGGAGCAGTTCAAGCACAAGGAACTCATGAATCATTTCCAGGAGAAAGATAAGAAGTAGATGGTGCTTTTTCCTTTTCCAGGGGGAGGTGGGACAAGTAATGCAAGATTTTTCATCTGCGACCATGTCTAAAGGCAATTTCCCATAAGAAGCATTTCCTCAGTGAATCCACACTACTTTCACCAGCTCCATGCAAAGATGATTCCAGTGACTTTAGGAATTTTTTTTTAATAAAAATTCTCATTCTAGAGCAGATTCTGTTTCTTTTTATCTGTTTTATTTATTCTTTTTCTTGAAGCTAAGGCATAGAAAATGACATCCAGAACTTATTAACAATTTAGAATAGGAGTGTTTCAGCTCTTTCTTGACTTTCCTGACTATTTCTATCTGCAAAATTTGGAGAGCATCTGAGAATTTCCACCCACTCTCTACATAAAGTAAGCAGTTCATTACAACCAGTTTAATTTCTGAGTTTGATGCAATAAGCCCCTTTTCTAAGATATTCTTATGTTCCTCTTTATTCTTTTTTTTCTCCTTTGCACTGTGTTCTCTATTCTCAATATGTTAGACATAAAGTCCTAATTCAGAAATTCTTTAACTAGATAGGAGCATGCCTGAAATTTTTTATCCATCACTTAACATAATTCTGTAATATTTTACACAAGGATGTCCTTGTTCTCTGTAACCACATGATGAGTGAGAAATTAAAGCATGAGGTTTTCCAAACAGCATTAACTGCAATTCCTGCAAATTCACATGTCTTTGCCAGATGCAATGTCTGTGACTGTTTCTGAAATGTGCATGCAACAGAAAAGCATACTCTACATGGAAGAAAAATCCCACAGTTTTATAAAAAAAAAAATCCCCACTGTAAACATTAGGAAATGACAAATACTCTTAGGACATATTTATGTATCCAAAACAATATCAATTATTAAAGCGAAAGGGGAAAAAAACAAAATTTAACTAAAAATAATGCAGAGTGTTTAATAGATTTGTTTAATAGTCATAAACAAATAACCCATGAATACTTTAAAACAGTTAGTGTTGCAGGAAGCAGACACCCAGAAGATTATATTAAATATTCAAACATTTATGGAGTGTGCTCTAGAGGTTAGAGCAGAGGCCTGACAGTCAATAGAGCTGCTTTAAATCCCTGCTCTGCTGCACATCTTTCCTGGAGTGAGAACACCACCATGCACACAGCAGTTCTTGTGCTGTAGTGGGGATGGAATTGTGCTGACCAAGCTTTGTGCCAGCGGTACTGATGAACAGGTGCCACTCTCAGGCTGAGGAGAAGGTAACTACTGAGTCTGTGTGATGACAAAATGCTCCATAACAATGTGATTCTGGGACACCTCCATGTCATCCTGACCCTGTCAGGGCATAGACTTTGGCCACTTTTATCCCACTAAGGCAACAACCAGAAGTATAACCATCCCAGAATATATGACAGGTCTCAAATAACCCCAGTCTGTGTCTCATCAGCTGCTGCTGTTGCTTAAATGAGATCCCAGTTCCAGGGGGACCAAAACTCATCAGCAAAGGGGAGAGGAAGCCCATTGGGACCAGAAGTTCAGAATACCTGGTCGGTGCTCAGTGTAAATGGAAACAGCTCCAAGAAAGCTGCATGAGGTAATTTCCACCTTTTCGCCTGCTTGTTGGGATGAGGAAAGCCTGAATAAACAGCCCACGTTGTGCTACTGGTAGCTTTACAAGTGGGGAACTGGAGTAATGATTTAATGATTCTATTGTACTATGCGAAGGCAATACCCACTGATGATTTTCCTGCATCTTAATAATTTTTGCAATCTGAATATTTACTTCAGGTAACCTTAAAACTGGTAAAGGAATCATTTTTATGCTATATTTATAAATGAATTATGTGTGGGATGTGAATTAATTAGTAGGGTGATGGTCCATAAATATCCAGAGACTCCACAAGGATCCTCGTGGATAAGATCTGAGTCCCCCAGTTTCCAGCTCTCCCTGGGTGTGTAATCACTAAATCTTGAATTAACTACCCTCATGGAGTTATGAATATTAAAGAAAGAGGACGGTGGGCTATCATATCTTGCTCAGAATTTTGATTTCCCTCAGCAATGTGTGGTTCTCTCAAGGTGTTGCATAGGAGACTGTCAGTAACATGCAGGACTGGCACAAATTCCAAAGGGTAAAACATGCTCTGAGGATACTGGGGGTTGCACCCACCCCTGCTCTGGTGTTGGTGCCCTGAGAGATGTGCTTAAGGTCAGAAAGAGGGCTGCTGACAAGAGTGGGTCCAAATAAAACATTGTCCTCTTCACTTAGTTCATTTGGCCTGCCAGTTGGTCTCCACAGAAAAGAAGTGATGCAGAAAAGATGGCAGCAGAAAAGATGTGAACATTGAGGAAGGTGCCCTCAGAGTTTTCTAAAAGTCATTTACTGCCCTCACAGATTCCAACTTAATTTTCCTTCTTGCAGGTAAATATGATTGAGGTGATTGATCCTAACAGATTGTAAATCTAGGGAACAATACCCAGCCTTTGATTTGTTATGAGGTATTGGAGGACCCTTAGTAAAGTGCTGTCTGAGCAGGTGAGCATTTCCTGAACAGGTACAACTGTAAACTGTGTCAGATGGTGATTCTGTGCAGAAATTTCAAATGAAACAGACTGGATTATTTTCTTGTGACATCCCTAAGCTGAGGCACCCCAACACTCAACACTATGAGCTCTAAAAAACTAAAGTGGCATGGAAGAATTATTGGTTCAGATGTAGGACCAGCACCAGCAGGTGAGTCTGAGAAGTGAACTGAGGGTTGGTGGGGTGGCCCTGCAAAGTCACAATGGCACAGCAGCAGAAACCCTGGTGAGCAGAAGTGACAGCAGGTTTACCGCTCACTGTGGACTCACTTGTGACATGGGTGAAACTGTGAAATGCAGCTGCTTTTGTATCTAGGCAGGGAATGGAGGGCGTAAGATTTTTTGGCTGCTCCATAGCCAACCACATATCTACATCAGAAGAGTGCCCATTAGGCCTCTTGTGAGTTGCACAATCAACCATAATTAATGGTAAAAAAGGAAGTCAGTTCCACAGCTCATCCTCTGCCCCCCTGGCCCTGCCTTTTTCTCTGTAAGTCTTCCCTCACTGACGAGGTTTTAGCAAGTTTCTTTTGTTTCTTTAGAAAACATAGTAAGGCACAATGCAAAGCATGCATTTTTACTTTCAGAAAAAGGTAAAAGAGAAGACAAATATCCTTGTTTTCTTGTAATCCAGATTCTAAGTAGATTTAATGGCCCTGTTAGTGCTGGGCAAAATTAAGACCTTATGAAACATGTTGCAAAGTACCTTTGTAGATCTCATTTTCAATAAAAAAAGGGTTTAGGTCATGTTGAACAATCTGCAACTTATTAGCACTTTGCCTTCAATAGGTCACCTTTCATGGTATAATACTCTGTTTTCATTAACGACTGAATCCAAAAAAGCTATATTTTTGCAACTCAAGCAAAATATATTACTGATATTGTAAGCACAAATATAAAGAAACACAAAACACTTAACTACAGATCTCATTTCTTAAACAAATCTGTCAGATTCAATGCTTTTCTCTAAATTTCTTGTTCATGACAAGAAATTTCTCTAAATTTCTTGTTCATTGTTGAATTTCTTGTTCATTACAAGAACAGCTTGTACTCTTTAAACTTGAAATGTTAGGTGTAATATTTGTTGTCCAGCCAGGAAAGAAAGGGAAAAAAAAGCAATAAACAAAAGTAAACAAAAATTGCAGACTTGGACATGTTCAATCTGGTCTACATCTCAGAATCATGCACACCTGAGAAGAAAGAATATGAGGTAATGTAAAACTTAGTCTACTTAGATTTTAATAGATAAAACTATGCTAGATACCAGTTATATCAGGTTTTTCATTTCTTTGTGAGTCCATTTTGTTTCAGGTTTGCTCAAGGAATATTTTTATTATTAATAAAAATTTGCACTCATCTTTATAACAGCAGTTACTTTGAAACATAAAAACCTGACCCTATGCTCACATTTCTTGAAGACTATTCCACCATATGGACTTATTATTATTTTTCACTGGTCATTTTCTTTTGAGGGCTTGTACAGGGCCAGACTCTTTTAGGACACACTTTATATGGAGAAACAAGATTCTTGTCCAGAGAAGGCAAGGAGAAGGAGGAAGGGTAAGTAATCCCCTCCTGCTTCATCCTTTGCAGAAGTGAGACCCTTGTATCGTACAAAGTATGCTTGTTCCTTTAGGAGAAATACATTACTTGTTTTGACCAAAAAATCCTCCCAGCTGATGAGTCACATGCAAGCAGTCGCATTTGCATGGAATGCATTGACAGACACTTGTTCACGGTGGACTAAAAGAAGCACCAGTAGGAGGTGAGATCAGTAATATCTAGCAGAAGAGAGAAAAGTTGAAATTCTCTACAGCTCTGTTTCATAAGTGCAGCCTGAAAGCAGAAATTAGTACTATCTTCAGTCATCTCTGCCATAAACATTGGCAAGGAATTTCAAGCACCAGCATATTTCTAACTTATTTCAGTGGTGTTCAGAGGGATTTTTTTTTTCTTTCTTTTTTTTTTTTTTTTTTTTTTTTTTTTTTTTTTGTTCTGGAATAAGATTTTGGAAACTGATTAAAGGTCTCTTCCCTGTTAGTGCACTAACCATGACATAAAAGACACCCTCACACACTCTACTTTGCAAAAGAACAAGTATGGGGAGATATCCTCACTTCACTGCATCTCAAGAGTGGAGCACAGGCACTGAAGGATAATCTTCCTAAACCACATTGAGGGAGATTTCAGCAACAGTCTTCAGCAATGCCCAGTTATCAGAGTAGGCTGCAGAAGGTGACAACATGCTGGTCCTCCCATCACCCACAGAGTCCTCTTTGGACCTGCTCCTCTGTGAGTCTGTCTTTTTGAATGGGGTTGTGAAGTACATATGACTTGAGATTTAGCTAATCCCCATGTCACGTGCAAAGGCAGCAGTTCCTGCCCTACTGGAGACACATCTCTTTCTGCATCCTGGCAGTACGTTTGCCATTCTCATGCCAGTGTCTCTCTCATGTTGCTCATTCTTTGGTTAAACAGACTATGAATAAAACACACACACAAAATGTTTATATATGAACTACAGTCAAAAGTAGGAAATCTAAGGGTCAGTAGTCCCAAGTAACACCTACAGTCACTCAGGAATCAGTTTTAGGGCTCAGAACTTGAATTAGTCCTGCACTTCATGTTTCCCCTTCCTCTTTCTTTCTTCATCTTCTGAGCAATAGACTTCTGTTGCTTGTTTTGTTTAACTAACTATTTTTACATGCCCTATCAACTTATGACTTACGAAAGTTGCGATTAAATAGAGCTATCAAATCTCCCTTGCTTACTAAACAAGTGGTCTTAGAAGAGGGAGGCAACTGGTTGATCTGGAGTGATCTACCATTCTTAATTTTATCCCATTTTTTATTTACCTCAGGGGCTTACATGTTCTCCTGTTCAAAATACATTGACAATACCGCTCCACTAAGGATCAGAAGTTCATTGATTAATGTATTCCTTTCATGGTTTGTGGTTTGATTTGGTTGGGGGGCACTGTTGGGGCTTTGTCTGTTTGGTTTTTTAAAAGAACCAGAATCTAATCTAAATCTAATCAAATGTTAAATCCACTGTCTGAAACAGTAGTACATGTTAATATAGTAAAATAGGTAATATTTATATGTAAATTGAATGCAGAATGGACAAATTTGAGCACTATACTAATGTCTGAGTGAAAAACAGGTAAGAAGATTTATATGAGAGATTTCTTTGTGCAGAAGCAGAATTTTAATTCTATATCCATTCTCAGTAGATTGGAAATGATTTCTCATCATACTGTAGATTTTAACTGGTGTGTATGTCCTTGCAAGTGATAATCATACACGTTTGGGAAATTACTCCCATAAATGTTTTTCCATTTGAGAATCTTATGTTTTAAGTATCATGTTCAGCTCATATTGGAAAGAAAGTTGCAGTTAATATATGGAAACATCATTTGTATTTAATCACGCAGTTGGGAGTAGTTATAGTAACTAAGTAGATGCAGACAGTTTAAAATGCACAGATTGTTACTGCAACCTAGCTTGCCACGGGCACTTTTTCCCTTTGATAGCTCAAGTGCCGAATAAATAAAGTACAATCAATGCTCAGAACTGGTGGAAAAAGCTGTTCCATGTAGGTTATGCTGTCAGTCCTGTTAAATAAGGCCTCACAGCTTAGCTATGATAGTGTGAAAACAAAGGGCATATGAGCAGCTTTATTGCTGCCTTTTGCACGTTGTCTCTGGCATCCAGAGGGCACAGCAGCAATTTCACCAGGCTTAGTTGGGCTCCCCTTTGTGTCTGGGTGTTTTTCACAGCAGATGGAAGCTGGGCCAGGACATTTGCCATGTCTCCAAGCATCTGTGTGATGCCAGCTGCACGCACGGGGTCAAAGGTGTGACGGGGTGGCTCTTGTACTGGGTCTCACCTGGCAATTTTTGTTCAGCACCTTTCTGTTCACACAGTGTTTAATCCAGTATTTGACAAATATTGGAAAATAAACATGTGTTTTTCCAGTAATCATTCAGGGATTGAGTTTAAAGAAAAAAATTAAATTAAACTAGAACCTGAAACTATTTTTTAAATGTTATCAATCCACAGACACAGATACAACAGTGGTCAAAATACAAACGTAAAGACCTTTTTTTCTTATTAAATTTACATGAAAACTGTCAGAATAAGGATGCTTGGTTATTGAATCTTAATAAACTTTCTCAGTAGAAATTATGCAAAATATATGCTGTTATATGTATATATTGTGTATATGTTCTGATATGTGTGCAAATACATGCACATGCAAGGAAACCCTGCAAAGGAGGAAGCAAATAATTCTGTGTTTGTATGAATACAGTACAGTTTGTTGTAAGGCACTTACATACTGAAAAAATGGCCATCAGAGAAAAGCTGAAGCTAGAGAAATCTATCTATACATGTACAGTATCATGCCTTGTTTTTAAAGACTCACTTATGCAAGCTTCCTATAAAACATTGAAACACATCTATGCCCTTATACTAAGGCAGAATTGTTGATACAAAATTTGCTGCCTCCTACATTATTGTTACACATGATATTTGTTTTTCCTTCCCTCCTTTTCCAAGGTATAAATGAACTGCTTATGTGGAGTTCAGTAACATAACTGTACAAAATTAGTGACAAAGAGAAATGTCAGAGTTGATATTCCTGACACAGCCTTTTTAACTCTTGTTATGTCTTAGGTTTGCATATCAGAGATGGAATAATGCAGCAGTCCAAGATCCCAGGAGGCTCTCTCTACCATTGTCTTTTAGGTTTTTAGCCTGTGGCCTTGATTGAAAGGAGAGCTTCAATTGGGACTAGTCATTCATTATTATTAAAAAAAGGGCATTCTAGCATTCCTTTGTGAGGAAAAAAAAAAAAAAAAAAAAAAAAAAAGGAGAGGAGTTTAAAATATTTGCTCTCTTTTCCTATGTAAAAACTTCTTAGATGGAGTTTGGCAATTGATGTTGAAGTAGAGTTAGACAGCCTTTGAAACACTTACCTAGTTCACCAACATTATGGAGGATCTAGTTCACTGCAGTTTAGATTTATAGACAGCATTTTGCTTTTCTGTGATCAAAATGCCTGTACAGTTTCAAGGGCTTATCATCCGAGTTGAATCCACACAGAGCCTTACCTAAGAACAGTGAAGAAAAGCACACGTTTGAAGGGCTTTGATGCTCCATCACATAGCCATTCGGTGGCTATAATGGAAGAGGAGTACATGACAGACTTTGGTCGTGCCTGTCATTCATAAATCTCAGTAACCTATACCAAGTGTTCCAGATTTTACAGGGAAATTGTACCAGTACCTCGTTTGGCTGCAGAACAAACTCTCAATGCTTTAATCATGTACATTATTTTTCTTTATTCATATTACTGAAGGTATATGTATGACAAAATTAGATTATTTTCTTTTAAAGGAGATCTCTTTAATATATTTAAGTAATTATTTTTTAATAATAGGTGGTTTTGCCACTGGCTTCAGCAGAGCTAAGATTTTGGCCCATGGTTGAATTCTGTAGTCTTTCATCAAGAATAATGCATGAGTATCAAATATACCAGAAGTGTTCCTGCACAGGTCATAATCAAGGCTGTGAACACACAGTAAATAAAATAGAGAAAAGGGAACACTTTTATTTTTTTAGGGAATGTAGTCATTCAGATGAGTGTCCATAGGCAAATGCTGCTCTGTTTGACTCTCTCATCTGCTTCAGATGTATTTCTGGTAATACAGCTTTCTCTTTGGCCACATATTATCCTTTCTTAATCCAAAAGCACATATTACTTCTGTATTGTTCTATCTATTTATCTGTCTGAGATGAACATTACCAATTGCATCACTCATTCCTTGATTCTCATTTCTGTGATTGGCTTTATACATGGCTTCATTCTGGTGAATATGTGTTTTTATACTTTCATTTTTAATCCTTAAGAAGAATCTTTTATTTTTATTAAGAATTCATATTTCAGCTCTGCATATTTCTCTCCTCTTTTCCTCCCAATAATTCAGTCTACTATTCTTATCAAAACAATTAGCAATTATGTATTTTCTTCTATTCCTTTGATAAAAAATGAGCAGTTAAATTATTTTAGCAGAGGAAAAATCCTGTTATGTAAAGGCCTTTTCAATTGTTTAATTAAATGATTCTTTCTGAAACGCAAAACAAAATCTCCAGATGCTCATTAGTTGTAAGAGTTACTAGAGACGTGCAAGTCATGTCCCACATATCCTGAGAATTCAGAGATCCATCTCTATTAAAGAAGTTCCATAGCCTTGTCTTGGTATCAGAAATCCTTTTGCATCCAAATGTGTGTATTACATCTCTGTGGTAAGTGCACGAGGTAAGAGGGTCCTCAAAGCCTTCAGAGAGCGAGGGTCAGGAGAGGGTGCATCCTTCCCTCATGCTCTTCCCTCATTCTGTGCCCTGTCCCTTCCTGGGTGTCTGTGCTCGAGTGCAGCCCTCCTCACCAACATTTCTCTGCAAAGCCATTCACAGATTGCCTCTCTCATTTTTAGCAGGCCTTCGAGTCTTGTCCTTTGAAGATGTCTGCTACATCTCCTCTCTGGAGGCAGCACACAAAAAACTTGAAAAGGAAAAAAAGAAGAATCCAATACCTTTGTGTGGCAGCACAAACAGAAGTGGTCATTGGTGTCAAGGTTTCGCTCTTCATCGACACAGATCTGAGACTGAACCTTCATTTTCCATTCATACTGGCTAGCAGGTTCCAGTCTGGTTGACGTATTCACCTAACTCACATCCATCTGAGTAATCTTTTAGGCTCTGCCAGTGCAGAGGACAACTAAGCTTGCTAAGCCCCCACTTTAAATCAGATATGAGTGGTGCTAATTGCCTGCTGGTTGCCAGACTGAGCAATGTGTGTTCCAGATTCCCTAAAAAGAGAGTGACTTGTTGGCTCGAAACTTCTCATCGTCCTTCATCACTTTGAGTATTTATTATTATCTTATTCTCCAGTAATACCTTGGTTCTAAATTAGATCAGTGACTCAGTAATTGGCAGTGTTTCTGTGACATTGTCACTGAAATGGTATGGTGGTTGATTTCTTCATCACTTTTATATAACCCACAATACACACAAGACAGGTGAGGAATTTTTCCTCTTGCAGACTAAGCTCCAGGTTCCAGCCTCTACTGAAGCCTGTCAAGTTTCCCCTTTGACCTGAGTGATTGCTGGCCTTAGATTCAAAATAGATTGTCACATAGCTTTTTATAAGATCTTTGGGATTTACAGCCAGAAATCTGTTTTAAAATGTGTTTTCAATCAAATTATATTGAGTAGTCTGCCTATCTATTCTTTTGTAGGTAATATTTTAAATCTTCTTTGTAAAATTTCTCCATTCCACTTTAACTACAGCTGTTCTAACTCCATGGAACAGAGCTATCAACATCCTCCATGACAGAGTTCTTGCACGCCTCACACAACAGTCATTTCCAAATGGCTTAAGGGTTTTTGGAAAGCAAAATATTCAAACAAACGCTACAATTTTTAATCTTTGTTGATCTCCCACACCATATGGGAGTTCATAGGATCCTATTATTGATCTACAGGAAAAACATTGCTGGATTGGCCTGTTCACAATGACTGTTACTAGACTTAACGTGAGAAATTCAAAATACTGTAATACAATAAAGTTACTCGTGAGTGGAGTTGCATCTCTCCCTAACAGGGGCGCTTCAAAGAGTTGAGAAAGTTTCATTGTGAGTCCATGTAAGGTGTATCATGCATGAAAGCAAAAGGAAGAGGAAGGAGGTATTCCCACCTGAAGGGACTTTACCGTATAAAGCTGCGGTGAAAATACAAAAGTCACTCAATAACAAAAGAAAAAAAGAAATGGGAAATAACATGGATCAATTTACTAGAGGTTGTAGAGATGTAGATCATATAATCAGAAAACATCTTGAGCTTATGATTCAGTGTAAGAATGTAAGTAAACTACTTTTCCCTTCCTCCCTCCAAGAATAAAATTGTATTTTCTATATTTCTTCTGTAAAATATTGTCAGGCAAATCATTAAATGATGCTTTTTTAAAAAAGAAAATCCAACACTGAATGAGGAGTGCAGAGGCAACATGGGATCCAATAGGATCAGCCAACCACAAAAATGGAAAACTGGATAGAGGTCTTCATCCCTTATCTATGCATAATTCTCTTGCTTCATAGCTTCCCATGTCTCAAATGTCTTCCAGAACTGCCACACATGATGCTGTTACTAATCTGTAATTTACTGCAGATGCAGAACAATGAAATGATGCCCAAAAAAGTAAATGAGTGAGTGAACCACTTCTACAATACTAAGCACTACAGGTTGTTAGCCCCATGTAGGAAACACCTAGCTTGAAATAAACTTAGTACAAAGGAGACTTCCAGCAGATAGTTTGCCAATAGGTCTGAAACCCCAGAAGGGCCACCCCTGATGCCTGTGAGTTGCCTCCTACAAGCTGTCATTCCCTCTCAAACTGTGTTTTGGTGCTACTGTTGTCCCCAGAAGGAAAGGAGAGGAAAGAGTAGTCCAGAGTAGGCACTACTGGTGACCTTGATACTTAAAGGGAAGCACAATAAACTGGAAAGGTGTGCAACCAAAAGCAAAGAAAGGCAAAGATTTTCTAGAATAATATAATTAGGCTGTGTAATTCTCTGCCATAGCTATTATTTGTAATTATTTCAAAAAAGTGACTGCATGTTCATACTGTTAACCAGAATATTTGGTTATCATCATTTGTAACAACAATTTGGAATGAGAACCTTGAAGATCCTTGTACTGGCCTTTGGCAGAGACAGAGAGAATCTCATCATCTATCCATTCATACAATTTCTGACAAACCTAACCACTCCTTAGTCAGCTGTCATCATTTCAGTGTACTCTAAAACTCAGAGAATAACCAAATAAATAAATGTCTCATGACTGTCAATGCTATAAGGATACTAAACAGATGGGATTTGTTTCCCTCAGAACACCTCTTACCCCTTTGAAGATAAAAAATATTAAAGGGTTAGGTGGGATTGATTTGCCTTTGATGTTTTGTCCTGTTCTAATAACTTGGTTAAAAGGATTAATAAGTAGACATACAACATGGATCAACTGAAACATTTCAATAATGAGGCATATACTTAGGATGCTTTCCCTATCAGGGGCTGATAAGAAGTTATTTTGTTATTTCATGTTTTTGTTTAAAGTATTTTTGTTTCTTGCTTTTGCTGAAAGTTTGCAAAGGGAAAAATGTTCCTTCTCTATGAAGCTGGCTTTATAATTTTGCCAGATGAAAGTATTGCAGTGGTTGGGTGTGTACGGTAGGTCCAATCAGTGACTAGTGCTGCTTTATTGCATTTTTTTTTTAAATAAGACTGTTGCTCAGTTCCTTTGGAAATCATACAGAGGATTATCTGGATTTTAAATCAATATCAATAAATCTGGGGCAATTTGCTTGGAACATCTAATTACTTTTCCCCTCCCACTAGATTTTCAGGCCAGCTTGTTACCTCAGGGCTTCAAATACCTTGGGATCCATCTTTCTCTCAGAATTGTTCTCAATTAGCTTTGCATGCCTGCTTCAAGATCTTGGAATTGGCAGTCCTAGGTGGCAAAATCTCAAATTAATTTATGGGCAGAACCATTCTAATAATAGAGTATATGTTTTTTCTATGTATTGTATTTTTTTCACAATATGCAAGAGTGGCTTTTAAAACATTACAGGAAGGAACTGAGGAAGTTAAACGACAATTTTCTCTGGTAGGGAGGAAAGAAACCCAAACAACTAAAAAACACCAACTTTTTCTGAATCACTTTTTAAGACTACTGTATCAAAAGCTAGTATTAGAATTCATCTAAATATCAATTCTGCAAATACTCTGTTTAAAAGACTTTGGCTCTGTTGTGATGGAAATTAAACAACTGGTGGAGCCTCATCAGATCATTTAGTCTTGGTTTCTTCTACTGGTATTCATCTTCTCTTTATCTGGTGTAACCAACAGTAGAAAGTCATCACAAGGACTGCAGCAACCTGTCTGTTTTCCCTTCTATTCCATAAGGCAGCTCCCTGGGATGAGCTCTGTGAGAATTCAGAATAGTTCCCCATAGGTAGTGTGGGGAAGCTTTACCATCATTAAAGTTCTCTTTGTACAAGTTACAGTACAAGGAAAAACACAGGGATATCCTTTGTCATCAAGGAAAGGGACTAGATACTATATATTCAAATATCATCTAGATCTAGAAAAAAATCCGCAAGTAAAGGAGTCATGGAGATCTTAAAAATTCTGAAAGGAAAGTCTGTTTGGAACTGTCCCCTCCAATACAGGAATTAAGCCACACCAACACGCTGCTGAGAATTTCAAAAGGAAAATATGGATAATTTCTAATTTTGTAGTTTCTTGTCACAGATAATACGGAAAATAGTGTGAAAGCACACACAGGTTCCAAACAGCTGCTGAAGAAAAAAAAAAATTGTGCAAGACTTTCAGTACAAAAATGCCAATTCTGGCTCAAGAACATCTCAAACTTCAGCCAGCTGTTTTCTGTAAATCTGTGCTG
The DNA here is from genome assembly GCA_013399915.1 of Illadopsis cleaveri. Classification (NCBI taxonomy): domain Eukaryota; kingdom Metazoa; phylum Chordata; class Aves; order Passeriformes; family Timaliidae; genus Illadopsis; species Illadopsis cleaveri. Next base: position 448,164 of record VXBB01020619.1, read on the forward strand.
GGGAGGAAGCATCATTACATGTGTTCTGATTTTCATCATCTTCTCCAGATACCTGATATCGTTCACTGACAGAGACAGGATTGATAACTCGCTGGTCTGACCTATTCCAGATATTCCTATAGATTTTATGTGAAATATTGTAACTGACTGTGAACTGAAATATGTTCCTTGAAATAGACTCTCTTTGGATTTGAACACAAAGGTTTGAATGAGTCTCATCACTATAAGCAAGGAACTCCAGGATGTTCAATTAAGTATCTGTGAGCCTAAAGGAGAGCCTAGCGAATGATTCCACCAGGATTTCTGCACATGCTTTGTAGCATGGAGGTTGGGGGTGGGCAGGAGAGAATGAGAAAAGTCAGAGTTTAAGGCTGGAAGGAATCATTCAAGCACCTACACTGCTACACAGATAGATGTGTGTTAAATACAGTTATTCACAAATCAAAAATCTGCTTTTAGGAAGATAAAGGTGACCTATTGATAATTTCTCAGGTTGTTCTAATGGTTAATCACAATTACTGTTGCAAAAACATACCATGATATTCGTGCCTTCAAATACCAGCCAGAGGTTGTTGAAAGACCTAAATTTGGAAGAGTGTTGAGTCTGGCGGTAGCTGCTATATTTTTCTTACAGATGCTCTCATATTTTGTAGTTAATCTATCTCTCAGTCTTATTTTTTAGAAAACTCGCCTTCTTTCTCTTTGCTTCTTAAAGGGGACACTTTATGTCTTTAAGCATTTCTGTAACTCTTATGTATGTTTCAAATTTCTATCATTCTTTCCGAACTCCGGGTTGCAAAATGATGACCCCAGTTACAGCTTCACTCCACTTGTAAAATAGCCTCCCTATCTTTATGGTGTGGGATGGGAATATCTTTTAGTATTACAGTACTGAATGGACAGCTTGTCTTCTGTTTGGTGGTTCTGATGTCTAGGTCACAAAACTGATCCCAGTTCATTTTACTACAGTGGGCAAAAGATACAATTACAGATATACAATGCAAATAGAGATTTGTTTCTGTGTGAAATTTGGAGGGTGTTATTAGCTTGATAATGATGCCTTCCTTATTGCTATGCTAAAGTCATCCCTCTAGACCAGTTGGTACAGTCCCTGACAGGTACAGGTACTGACTGACAGTCAGTAGTTTATAATACATCACTTCCAAAACTACCCAGAAAGCAAATGCCAAAAGCATAAACCACCATGGTCCTGATATGTGCAAGGGCTAGTTACGGAAAAGTTGCAGTGCATGCTAATCTAGACTCCTAAATGACTACGAAATGACTATTTTAGTCTTCGACTTTGCAGATTTATTCTAGGACCCTTATGAATACAACACTCAAAATAAATGTGTTAATTAGGTGCCTCATACCACTTGGTATTGCACATGACTGATCTATAAACTTATGTACAACACAAAACTTTTTAACGTCAGAAGACAGATGTATCTACCACAGCTCATCAATATTTTGACATAGATTATCAGCAAGGGGATAATAGAGTGATTCTGCTGGGACCTGAAGAGGAACAACCCCCAAGTCTACTGGTATCTGAATGGCAGGGCCTTACAGTAAGCATAATTTGCACCCAAGTTCATCAGAACCTGAGGAGGAGTGAGGGGAGCATTCCTGCCCACGGGAGTGATGGGGGAAAGACTGCTGTCCTTGTATGTTAGCAGTGAAGCAAGACATGTTTCACAAAACATTGTTCAATGTTTATCAAAAGCATCAGCAGTGAAGGAGACAAGGACAGAATACTGAAGCTCTGAGTTTCACTTCTCTTGTAATTATTGGTAGCTGTTGACAGTAAGTCAAGCAACAAGCCCAACACCTTGATAGTACCTGTAGAGTTTCTGGATTTCTTAGGAAAGAAATTGTTGGAGAAAGTCTGGTGGGAAATGTGGACAATTCACATACAGTCAAGTTTACTTTTACTCAACCAAGAGTATTTCTATAAAAACCAGTTCCATTCAGCTGCCTGTAAAATTTCTGCCATTTTATCTGTCATTTCTGTGGATTGCACTGCATGATGCAAAGAAAACTAAGTACTAAAAGAACTACCTGTCTCTTCCTGCAGGAGGAGGAAAACATGATCCTGGCTAACGGGGCATACTGGGAATATGGAAGTTGTCAAGAAATTCTTGTTTTGACGTTATCAACACTTTTTGCCACAACTTCATTCCTCACCAGCTCTAGCCCTCTTTCAGCACACCCCTCTATTCTTAATTGCACATTGGGACATAACATGCACTTTTGATACAAGAGTTTAATTTAATGAAAATGTTTGCCATGTTTAGGGCTAGAGAATGTCAGAGGTGCTCTTTGCATAGACACTGGGTTTTTTTCCACTGGTTTACCAACATCAGTTTGCTATTTGTACCTAGGGGATTTAGTAAAAACACAGTTCCTGACACAGTTTCCATGAAGGCCTAATGTTCATAAATGCCAGGTTGTCAGTCTCATCAGGTCTAAGCAACTGAAATAGAAGGTGCTTTTTAATGCTACCCCAGAGTCAATTAAAATACAGTAATGCTGACATCTGCAGAATACAGAATGATCAAAGTAAAGAATGCCCATACAGCTTCTGACATAAAAACAGTGTGTTTGGCGGCAGAGTGACACAGTGTAACAGGTCAGGTAATTATGAGAAAATCTATGATGTATCTGTTGCAATTGCTTAGCTTCTTTCCATTATCAGAGCCATCAAACAGAACAGTGCTCTCACTTCTCCTGATGGATCGTAAAGCTAGTGACACCCTCGCTCTCCTGATACAGATGGCATCTCAGAAGCAGCTGAATTAATTTGACAGTAAATAGGTGATAGCAATTGCTGTCTTCTCTCTCTCTCTTTTTTTTTTTTTTTTTTTTAAATATTTTTTTTTTAATTGCACCAAGACAGCTTTTAACACTTCTGGGAATACCTAAGAAAGCCTGAGCCATGATTAGCAGTGTACTCTACTCTACTGTAAGTCCCTTCCAATGCATTTGCTGCTGTTTTATTTACATGATAATCGCTCAATGGCAACAAAATTTTATTCTCCCCCGTCTCCCCACCCTAACTCTCAGGCTGAACTATGTGCATTAATTAATTTTTGCCTTGATATGTTTATTAAATTAATGAAGGAATCTGACAGATGGGTTTACATGCTTAGGGTACAGTTATGCAAAAGTCATGGGTGTATTTTAGATGGCTGCACATTTTCTGCCTCAGTAACATTATAATTGGCTTAATGGATTTTCAGTTATGTGTATTGGCTTTCTCCCCTCTCTGAAGCAGACCAATTACAGCTTTTTTACATTAAATTCTAATAGATATCCATTTATCTTCTCTAAATTATCACAATAATTACATAATAAATTAGGCATGTAACTGTCATTAATCTAAACAATTTTAAGTGGATATCATAGCAGCACAACACAGACTATGTTTCCTAAATGTGTATTCAAATATGTTTCTAACTGTATAACTATTGTGTGGGAGGGTCTTGTTTTTCAACAAGCTGCAAAACCCAGAAGGCAAAATGGGAGAGGAAAGGGAAGGGCTTTGGGGGCATGGAAATGGGATGACAGAATAGAGTAAAACAGACAAAATTTGAGAGATCACTGCATACAATCAACAGCATCTGAAGAATTGTCTTGGACAGTAACACCCTGGCAGACCTCAGATTCCATCAGCAATCCATGACAGTTTTTTTCCATCTTATATAAAAATGTGTTGCAAATGTTTCTTTACTCAAGAACACCTACTTGAAATTATAGCTGGCTGGAACACAAAATTTTACCTTTCACAGAAATTTTGGCAGAGACAACTTGATTTTGTTTCTCACTTAGCACAATTTCCATTTATACCGAATACATCACATAATGGAAATTCTGAAAAATTTCATGGAGGAAACTCATGTGATCATTGAGCTAAGATCATTCCTTGCTTTTATCTTTCCCTCCACAGAGAGCTAGTGAGAGAAATATTGACTAGACTCTAGTCAGCTTTATAACTGCTCTTCAGCAGAAAACTGAGGCACTGACTTGGTTCCTTCCATTTTCATTGGTAGCTGCTAGGCTTGTAGGATTTAGGCTTGGGACAAATGCCTTTGCATCCCTCTATTTCTTCTCTTCCTCCCTAGTCATCTGGAATTCCAAAACATCTGGCTCTCCATGAGCCTGAAACCCAGGCAGATGGACCCTTCACACAGCCACACAGTCTGAACCAAGTCTGCCTCAACAGCAGTTCAGGCAGGACTGTGGCAAACTCAGACCAACAGACAGATCACTCCCTGGCTGTGATGGATGTTGGGTTCTAGATTCTTATAGGTGTGTTGTTCCCTTCTCCCCAAGAGGTTACAGCTAGTTTGGCTGTGCCTACACGAATGCCCAGCCATGCTGATGTGTTATGAAGAAAGGCCGCTGTTCAGCAGTATGACATGGCCAGGGCCAGACACTCTTCTGGGGAGACAGCCAGCCTGACCCTTTGAAAATGTGAAATTCTTGTTCAAAGTGGCAGCTCCTTCATAACTGCAGATTCATGATGATGGGCAGGAGCACAAGTTTGCTGCCCTGGCAAAACTGTGGACAGAAACATATGTGTGCTCCCATCAGTGGGGACACCTAGACACCTTTCACTGTTACCAAAAAGAATCTCCAGGCCCTTCCTCTAATGCAAAGCACTGCTGATTCAATTGAGTGCAATTTCTTATGGCACCTCATCTGCCTGAGTACTTTCCAATCAGCTCCATTGAAAATACATTTCAGTAACATAAAACACTGGGGTTCTTTTATCCTGCAAAGGGGAGAAAGAGTTAGATCCGTATTGTCAGCACTGCTTCATTATCCCAACATGTGAAAACAGAGGCCAGAAATTACGTAACACCTGAAAGCAAATTTGTATGTACTGAATAATTATATATTTTCAATTATCAAAATATTATGCATTCAAGATTCTGGTATAGTACATATCTGTGAAGCTTTTGGATGTTTCTGTCACAAGAGGGCAATGGAACTTGTGTAAACATTAAAAGCATTAGAAAAGTGAACTCTGCACAAAACTCCAAATTTTAAACTGCCTGTATTGCAGTTAAAGTGGTCTTAGAACACTGATACCACATATACGTGTGTGTGTGTGTGTGTGCATGTGTGTGTATGTTAAATAGTGTCTACAGCTTTCCTGAGCACTAAAAGGGAACACCTAATGTGCAGTTTGAATTGAGTTTCAATATATAAAAACACTTACTACATTTCTTTTATACCTCTGCACGATGAAAAGGAGTCACTAACATTTTTCCTAGTGACTAAATCATTTTGCAAATTCAGGCTCTTCTGTGAATTTAGAGAGGTTTAAATTGGTAACACTTAAAATAATAGCACGTTGATTTGTGCAGCTCTGCAGTGGAATTCCTCTGGAAGGATGTATGACCTCTCCATTAATATGAAATGAGCTCCTTGTGATACCTTAATGAATATGCAGCATCCCCTTAGTGACATGAGTAACATTTGAAACCTTTATGCATTTTCAACGGGCATTCACCTCAGCTAATCCTCAGAGCAGGTTCATTCATAGTCATATTTCCTGTTATCTGCTTACAAAGTTAAGATGTTCTTACGGTTTGAAATTTGTCACTTACTCCAGAAGAATAAGGGAAAGAAGGAAGCAATGGCTTCAATGGGCAATATGCCAAGATAAATGGTGCCTGCTGTGCGTGTTAGATTTGATGCAAGTATTCTTTCTGTAGATACTACTTCCTGTACAGAATATTGCAGCCTTATGGCAAACTTTGTCCTTTGTCTTGATGATTGTATGAAATATTAATCTCTGAAACAGTAATGCTAAAAAGAAGCATTCTGCAATGTATCTGGTGGCTACAGCTGTGGAAAGGGATTCAGATGCTGGATTGTCTGCACCATAGTCTGAATGGGTACATTTTTCTGTGTTTCAGCTCCCTCACTTGTCAAAGAGGAAACATCATTGTTAACTGAGGTAGGGGTTTTCTGCACCCTACCTAGATAAGCTGGTAAAGCACACCGAGTCCATGTAGGACTGGATGATAAAGGTTTCTGATTATTCTAATTAAAATACTGGACACAGAGAGAGCAACATTTGACTGACCGTAACAGTGAGCACTAAACAACATGACCTAGGAAATTCTTTCCAGTCTTACATTCTTGGAAAGTTGTTGCACTTATTGCTCAGGCTAATTTAGTGGATTTCTGCTTGAAGACGCATCCATAAGGAGGTATTTGGGAAGCTGTGGGGGGCAGACAGTCTCACAATTCATTTTCATCTTTTGGGCATTGGCAAAGATCAAAGAATGGGGACAAATTTTCTTTAAGTCCATTGATAGTAAAAATATAGAGAAGATATTTTTAGTGATGATGGGAAAAAAAGTGAACAAGGTTTTGTTCTGCACATCACTCATGGCGAGTACAAAAAAGCTGTTGTACACTGTTATCCTACTTGTCTCCATATGCCTAAGAAAGAAACACATCAAACAAGGCATTTTCCATACCTACATGTCCTACATGAGTCAGTTTCCTTCAGTAAACCCTTTTGCAGTCTAAATAATGTAGTGAGTACATCTGTTGAAGGATATAAAGCTATTTGCTTTCTAGTTGTTGGGTTTTTCCCCATCTGATCATCTTACTTGCATCTATAGTTATTTCTCTTTCTCTTGAAAAACAAGCAAACAAAAAACCAACTTAATTTATTACTTAAGTTTTTGGTGAGTTTTATTGCTCCCCACAAAGCCAACTAAAGCCTAGTATAGAAAGCAGAACAAAGAAGGGGAGAAGGAAAAAAAAGAATGAGATATATTTAGATTTTTTTTCCTCCTTTTTTCAGCAGTCCAAAACTTATAACAACCATTCCTGCTTATATGGCTCTATTTCTACATTGTTTATAGCCAATGGACACAGGAATGAAAGGCATAAGTAAAGGGATAGGAAAGAACTGCATAATTAACTTTTTAAATTAATTCATGACCCAGTTAAAAGGACAAGGAGGGGGTTATTAATTAATTAAGGTGGGAAACCCTGTGGGCATGTGAGATTTAGAAAGTTTTAACTTACCAGCCAGGTTAAAAGGCTTTCTAAGGGTGCACTCAGCACTCAGTGAATCTGAAATGCAGTTAATGCAAAAAGAAAAGGTGAAAATATATTGTAAAGGTTTTTTCAAGGGGAATAAAACTCTAAAAAGACTGAAAATTAATTAGGCAAAATTCTGACAAATGTTTCATCAGAATTTGAAAAAAAGCCCAGCCCAGTTCTCAGTTTCTAAAAGCCTGCTTAGCTCTATTGAGCACACTGGATGCTTGATGCTATAGAGATTTGGATCTGAAATATACTTTTTAAATCTTCTCCGGTCCTAAAAATTTCAGCAGAACTGATGGATTAACAGCTATAGCAAAAGCAGCAATATCTGATATTACTCCAAGTGAACTTTTTTGATTCTCTGGAGACATTACAGACTTTCTTTGCAGATCTGGCACTTCTCAATCAAAACACATTTTAAATTGGCCATCATGGGTTCCCTCTTTTCTCAGGTATCTGCGATAACAAATGCCCATTTACTATAATATTTATCTTTATCACCTTAAAGGCTCACATCACCCCTGCTGCTTCCAGCTCTTTTCCAGGTACCTCAGGGTAAAACTTAGAATCTAGGTGAGGTCAAGAAGTCCTTACATCTTGTTTTTTCTTCCTATTATCTTTCTTTTCGATATTTTGATGTCATTGAGGTTTTCAGTTTTTAAAGTCAGGCATAAACCTTGCATGAACTTGTGCCACAGTCAACAACAAACATGTTATCAGGAGTTATTTTATGAAGTTATGAAAAATAATGTTTTTTTCTTACCAGTATTTAAAGTGAAGTGCATGGTTTGCTACTTGTTTATTTAGCCAGTCTTATATTTTAATTATCAAAAGATAGATATCAAGACTAATTGTTTTCTGCTGACTATAAATGCCTCTTTCTTTTGTTAGCTGATACTGGCTATGTGTCTCTGTCTCATTGGTGTTTGGCAAAATCTCAATCATTATTCAGACATTGTCAGAAAAGCTAATTAAGCAGTAAATCTTTGCTTCTTTTCCAGTTGTCACCTTGGAATAAAAAAGATTTGAAAAAATCCCCAAGCTAATAACAAAAAGATGTCAGGCAAAGTGATGTGAAAATGTTCCTACAAACTATTTGAAAATTAGGAGGAAAAGAAAATTATGATTACTAAAGACAAGCCATTGCTGAGGGTATTTGGGTCTCTTTATGCACAAAAAATGCCCTACTAACTGCGCTGCATTACTGCTCCCTAGACAAGCAGCAATCTTCATTGCTTTATGATTCTCTTTTTTTTATCATACTGAAGCATTTTGGTGTGAGAATTTTAAAATTAAATCTCCTTATTGTGCAGGCAGGATGTCCAGATTTATTCTATCAAATGCCACAGAAACAAAGGGAACAATCCATTTTTCCTGATAGAAGCCAACAGTTCGTAAGAGGTTTGAGATGAGTGTAAGGATACAATTTGCCTAGAGAGTGCCTGAGGATCAAGACAACCTGACTTTCCACGGAATGAGTCTGTCAGCTGGCATCTTGCAGTAATTGCTTCCCATGGCAGGACCTTACCAGCCAAGGGAGGACTGCTCTCGTCAACCCAAGAATCAATTTCTACAGTAGTTGAATGATAATTGTTTGCTAAGGCTCGGGGAACTTGTTGCCAAGCCTGAAACAGGGGCTGGAGCTATGATTGGCACTCATTAACCCGGGATTTGGATTTGATCATTTACCTTAGTAGAACAATGTGTGGGGGGAAAGAAGGGAAAGGACTGCAGAATGTTCTTTTGTTTGGAAGAAACAAATGAGATCAACTGCAGAATCAGCATCTGAATATCAAGCCTGAATCCATAACTGCCTTCCCTCAAAGGAACCAAACAGCAGGACTAGGTGGCAATTTGAATGCTTTCCTTCAAGTACAAACACCTCTTTGGATTTTTTTTTCCTGATAGATACTTCCGCTTGAGTGTTTTGTTCATTATGGTCACCAAATCCCAATGATAGATATCCTGAAGTCAGAGTGCTGACTTAGACTGCAAAGAAAGTGGGAGAAGACTTGCCAGACTTCCAGAAGACTAACTTCCGACCTCCAGAGTCAAGCAGGTATTTTTGCAAGAGATACTCACCTCTGTCTATCCTCTGTTGCAGACATTTAGGCACTGAAAATTAAGCTGCAGTTGGGCCCTGAAATGTTTTCTGGGTGGCTGTATGTGGCACGTTCTGATCCTCACTGAACTCTGCCTGGTGCTGGGTACGACAATTTCCTATGTCCCTGTGACACAGCATTTTTTCAGGTAGATACCTTGAATGTGAGTTAGAGTATCAGCCCCTGATACTGCCTTTACAGTAGTCTGTCCTAGTGCTTCTTGTTTATTTATGTGACCTTTCCGTGTCTATTGACTGACATACAAACATTTTTATTTCTGTATCAAAATCAGTCCATTTACTTCAGTCTGCTGGTGCTGGTTCACGGAGAAGCACAGGGTAGTGACTAAGTGGACAGTATGGCATTTAGAAGACTGCTTCAGATTCATGCTCTCTCAGGAAGCTTGTATATCATATTTAATAATTATCAGTGTTCTGGGAAATTCCAACTAAGCTCAATTCTTTTACTCTCAATGTGCATGTGTATTACCAGAAAACAAAAAATATTCTCTGTTTCATGACTCTAGTCTCACCAAGGCTGTTTCTTCCAGATCTTTGTGTGTTAGGGTCTTGGAAACAGCAAACCTGTTTCAGTATCTGGCAGACAGAAAATGGCCCAAGGGTGGCTTTCAGTGGTGACTCTAAAAAGCTTTAGCTCATGGACATCTCAACAGAGGCTCTTGCAGCTTGCATGCCAGCATCTTAATGTGTGTATAAAGCAATGGAAATTAAAAATAACAATATTGTGCACAACATGAACAGTACCGTTTTATTCGCTATCAAGATAATACTCGCAAGAAAAGGGTATTTAGCTGTAAAGTGTCAGAACCAGCCCCCACAAACCAACCACAAAAGAGCTGTTGTAACTTTCTCCTTTGCAACCTTAATAGTGATCACCCCAAGCTGCTCATGCAGAGAGTCTCTTGACACTCAGCAAAACGAGATAGTATGGATCCTGCAGAGACAAGAAGGATGTCCTCTCTTGTATAACCTCTGCAAATGCAGCACTGGAAATGCAGCAAGGTTGTAGCTCTTCTGGGCAGGCCTGGTTTTGCAGCTCCTTCCATGCCTTGTTTGGGTGCACATTAAAACTGGTTTACTCATCCTCATTTTTATTAGAAAGGTCTGGGGGACTGTTTCATCATCAAGTATAAAATACCTACTCAGCAGTTGTCTTATTCCATACCTACAAGCCATGTGGATGTCTTTCATTTTTTGCCTGTCCATGGATAATCTGGAGTACTTTTTCAAAACTTTCCATTTCCAGGAAGCTCTGAAACTTATCAGGCTGTAGTTTCTATTGCATTCTGAATACAAACCTGGTTATTCAATTTACACTGCATGGTGCAAATAGATACGTCACTTGTAGTCCCATAGCAGATTGTATGTGTCTTCAGTGGCAGTAGTACCAGGGTATTTGGATGTGAATCAGGCAGTTAAAGTAATTAATCATTAGATATGCATTAGATAAGGTAGAAGACAAACATCCTGCAACGAACCAGCCCAAAGAAGCCTCCATCTTATAAAGGACTCCTCTGTAATATGTCCTGATTTGGGCTGGTTCATGTAAAATGCTGGAAGACTTGAGTGGAACAGGATAGGTTCAATGGCTTAATAGATCAGAATTCCTCTGAAACTGTAGACTGATTCTATAGCTCATATGACAATTATATCTCAATTTGATCACAAGGGAATACATTTCCTCTTTTCTAAGAGTTTGGACATTACATGCTATCCCTTCAGAGCAAGTCTACCTGCAAATCAATGTGAACAGATGTCAAGTTACAAAAACCTAGCCTGGCAATGGGTTTGCATTCAGATTCAACTGGGGGAAAGCAGCTTTGTAAAGATGTCAACTTTTCTAAGATTCACAGCTGAGAAAGGCACATTAAATGAATCTTGCACTTTCAAAAAGCTGACATCCCTTATTAAACCAGTCCCAGAATAGCTCATGTCCTTTAACTAGAAGTATGTATTATCTAAGGTACATGATTTTCAATCTCAGTCTAGAGACTCATGTGCAATATGTGCACAACCAATGTAAACAGAAATTTTATGTCTGACATACTTTCTTATGCATTTTCCAACTGGTTATGTACTGCTCCCTCTTAGATATGGTGCTTCACAATAGATCTGGATTATGAAAGGCTTGTTCTTTATACTGCAAGAAACACTACAAGCTGAGTTCTTCTGATCATGCATCCAATGGTTTGTATAAAACAACTAGGGTGACATGCCTCTTTGATGTGTCAGACATATTTAATCTGTAAGCCTGATATTTTCACAGAACAAGGATTTTAAATAAGTATCTTCAAAGGATCTGTGAGCTTCCAGCTGTTCTGGTGGGGTATTGCCTAGCTAGAGAGGCAAGACGAGTGACACCAGGTCCAGGTAATTTGTCTTACACTGTGGGTTTAACACCCATGAAAGGAGAGAGAAGAAACTGTGCTCCCCAAAGTTATGTCAGAGTGTTGCCATGGAAATATTTTGGGACAATGCTCCATTTTGATGGCTGGTTTGGAAAAGGTAATAGCCTCTCACCTGCACTTGTAGTTTTGATGGGACTACCTCTGTATTCCCAGCAGGAAGGCCTGTCACTCAGAAGAAACTGTATTTTGAGGGCTATATTATGTAAAAAAATGTAGAAGCCAACTTCTGTGTCTCTCATGCCCCTGCCTCTAATCTTCTAGTGGAAAGCAAAGTGGCACTGGTTATCCCTGATGTACATTTTTCATTCAATAAGCACTTGCATTCCATACCTTTATTTTCCACATTCCTATAGAATTCCTGCCCTGTAAAATAGCTTACAAAGAGTTTGAATTATGTAACTCACTGAGATGAGCATAAACCCCTGCACACTCTCTTGAAAACATTAGGTTTAAAATGAATATTATAGTGTCAAAATATTGCACAGCCAAGGGTCTTTGAAGGTTAAATTGATGAAATATGATGAAATTAACAAAATTAAACCTCTTGCCTTCTTTGGTCTTGAATGGAACATCTTACATCAAGGTCTCTATTTGAATGCCCTCACAGCATACCAAAATAACAGTGTTAGGAAAAAGCCCCATCAAGTTATATATTTTGTGGTTAATGGATTTTGCTGTGTTTCATTTCAGAAGAGCAGTTCAAGAAGTCTTTCTAGTTTATGTTCTCCTTGGAAGGATTCCTAGTCCTAAACTTGTATTAATTTTCTTCAGTGTCGAAATCATCCTCTGTACATAAGTGTCCATTTATATAATTGGAAATCATTGCAGTTATTGTGTGTCTCTATCTCTTCAACCTTCTGCTGCACCCATAACCCACAACATCCTATCTCTGCTCATGTTTGTCACTGCACTCTCCTGGAATGAGATGTACCAGAGAATGTGTTACCATCCTAAATCCTAAAGGCTGCCTAAAAAGAGGATATAAAGTCAGCTCAGACATGGCTGACAGCAAACGAGGTATTTTCCATCTCCTCAAGTGTTATGTTTAATTTGGAGAAGAACCTCTTACGGCCACAGTGAAAGACAGACAAATCAAATTGACCCTGAATCAGGCCTATTTCACTAAGAGTGAGATGATTCCATGGTGCAGCCCCAGTAAGCAATTAATGACAGCCTCAACCCCATGGTGTGAACACTTATAGCAATTGTGGCTTTTTCCTGGATGACTAGCCCAGTCAAATTGACCTCAAAAACAGTAGTGTTTCCTCAGGAAAAGATTCTCAGTACTTAGAACAACACTGATTGAAAATATAGATCAATAGTTCATGAGGGTTTTGCTTTTCTTCTGTGAGAAGTTATGAATTTTCCAAATTTTGTGTGGGCACATCTGTTAGTGTCCCCTCCATGTAGTGGATTTGGAGTCAGCAGGACTTAAACTGTGCCCTGTTGCCAAAAAACACATAGCTGCATGAGTGAAGTGCTGAATCTGACCTTAGAAGCCCAACTGGCTTGTGTGCTCCTTGGAGGATAGTTTTTTTGCAACAATGATACTTGTTTTCTTTAAGCATATAAATCATTTAATGAAAAGTCCTCCATTTACACTGATAGTTATTATATCACTGTAAAGTGTGTGTTATTAAATTGGCCCCTTGACTGTTTTATGGTGTTATGGCTCTTGAGTTGAAGATGGCTAGTGTCCTTTTGGCTTAGGGCACATGTGGATGCATATCTCTCCATGGACAACTGTGTACGCATGGGTTGTGCCACTAGGCCAGTGGAATCCCTAGTTTTAGTTGATTTTCATTTTGATTGCCCTGTTCTTCAATTTCTGCCCTTGTGGTTGTGAACCACCAGGTAGCAATCCAACCTACACCAGTTTTTGTGATGGTGTTATAAGCACGCAGTGCCTGTTTATTCCTCAATGGTGAATAGTTCTCTGTTTAATAAAAAGTCCACACCACTGTTCTCAAGTCATTTACTCTGAGTAAAACTCATTTCTCTTTATTATGTGGTATAAGTTTCTTACCTCTCCCATAACTCAGCAAGTAAACTCTGGAGCTGGGCCATGGGGGCATTAATAGCATCCTTATTGCAGAGGTGGGTGGTGAAATCAGATCAATATAGAGAGGGAATTACTGTCTGCAGTGCCAGCCCTGCTGAGCTCACTGCAGTGCCAGCAAGGCCATGGCACCAGTAAAGCCAAGGGAGCACTGTGGCTCTTCTGCACCAGCACTCTGGGGGCATGTCACTCTCAAAGGACCCAGAACCTGAAATCTGCCCACTGTGTGCCCCCTGTGGCCCCTGAAAAAGGAAAATAAGGCCTCACTTGATTTTTTTTGCTAGAAATCCCAGTATTAAAACTTAGAATACACAGTATGTGAGGAAAATTTAAATGTTTAGGAAAGGTTGTATTCCAGCACACATCACTGGAAGGCTGCCAGAGGCAGCCTGGAGCCAGTGAGGAGAAAAGTGTTTATTGCAGTCAGTGTGGTAATATTGAGGGCAGCAGGGACAGGCCGAAAGGAGACTGAAACCAGAAGAGCTGAATGCAGAAACTACATAGAAATTATAATCTAATAATGAGTGTCTGAGAAGGCAGGCATGAGAAGGAGATGCCTGACCTGTGGAAAAGCTCAGGTAGCTAATATCAGGAGCCTGGCAGGGGCAGAACAGCAGCTGTGGCAGGGGCAGTGATTTGCTGCCAACCTTCACACTAGCAACAAGGGTGGGGGCAAAGGGCCCTATACATATGCCTCTGGAGCTGCTTAAAAACTCTGACCTCAGCATCTTCCCAGTTGTGACTGAACTTGCATCTGAGGGCAGGCAGAAATATTCTTCTGTGTTTTCCCCGCAAAAGGGATTTACAGTTATTTTTCTGCTTCCTTGTAGTTGCCTTAGTTCTCTTCTTTTCTTTTTCTCTTTTTTTTTTTCTCTGATTTTCCCTTTTGTAATGGAGGAAAAAAAGGTTAGATTAGAAAACTTCAATTAAGCCTTTAAAAAGACCATCTGCTGAATGCTGACTGGGGTTTCATGTAAACAAAATGCCTGTGCTGGTTACAAACAAATGATCTTATCTATTGTATTGTGTTACAAATTAAAATTAGATTAAGCCACCTACATGGTACCGCCGCTGAATCTTAAATTTCTTATGGAAACTGAATGTTTGCTGCAAGTATTCATTCGGCCTGATGAGAGCCTCATTATTTTTGTACCAGCAGTACACACTGGGTATAGCATAATCAAAGCCTGGGGGTACGTATTAATTATCCTTTTGAATAGTGATGAAATTTTAAAAAGATCTCCTTTAGGCTCACATCATCAGCAGATGAAACAAAGCTTTGCACAGCTTGTGAGCAGTGGCTCACATGTGTTTTTACATCTGTTCAGGATATTTCAATTTGAAGCGCAACAAGCCAAGTCTGGGATTAAAGACCTGGAGAAAGAGGGGGGAAAAATCTGCAACAATAACCAGACCCCTCCCCTTCCTGTCTGCAGTGAGAGGGAGAGTGCCTTCTTGGTAATAAAACCTGGCTCCATTTTGCTTTTGCTTTTGGTGGCAGTGGTAATGTTATTTAGAAGTGGGGTTTAGTGCCTTAGCGCATGTGGGCGCTAGGGCTGATTTTAACCCGTCACCTGTTCTTGTCACCTCACTGATTCTGATTTAGACTGCCAGTACAAGCGGTCCTCGTGAGTTTACTGATGCATCCTTCTCTAGTGTGTATTACAGTCCAGTCAAAGTCAAGAAATACTTGTGCTCTCATGGACCCCTGCAGATCTATATTTGTGAGCTAGTGGAAAAAAAAAAAAAAAAAAGGGAAATGGGGATGTCCCTTGTCAAGAGGGTTGTGTCATCCTCTTCAAATGGTGTCTGCACACACCATAATTGTTTTGCTGGAATTTAAAAGGATCAATTTGAAATACTTTTTAAGGCACTGTCAAACCTGCAAGCCCCAAATTGCACAGGTTAAGTTCTACTGCTGTGATGAGTAAGAGCAAAAGCAGTCAGTCAGAATGGAGATGCATTAGCTTCCAGTGGGAAAGGATTGCTGTGTTTCCGTGCTCAATCAAAGCACCAGATTCTCAGATCTAGAACCCCTCTGAAGTCTGCATGAACTCTGACTTGATAGATGCTTAAAGATCAAGCTGACCGTGGTTACAAGTCTGTACACATATCGCCATTTAGTGGGTCTTCGTTTCATATTTTTTGCACTGGGTCCCTTGAGAGAGAGGCAATAGCCATTCAGCCAAATTAAAATAAGAGAAGCACAGGTAGGATCGGAATGGAATCAACGCTATTGACCAAACATGAACTTAGATCAGGCGCTTTTAAAAAGTTTGCTCATTTTTGCTTAGCAGAGCTGGCTAAATTCTGCAGTGGCACGTGCTGTTTCCTAAAGACACATCTTGACTGCTGCCTAGAATGACATATAGAGCTTAATTTTATCAATGAATGAGTGAAAGTGATATAAATAGCTAGCAAATAATCTGTAGTTTACAGGTTAGACACTTCAGGTTTTATGAGAGAGCAGAAATATTTTAGACAATTGACTTAAAAGTACAAAGAGAAAACACCAAAGGTAAGCTATATAATTATATAATTTATTTGAATCCATATTTTCTTGGCCATTTTGGTATTTTTAAAGCAGAATAAAATCTTGTCAAAGGATACAATTTATAATTCAGTTAGTGGGTTGAGGCTGGAAGAGTCACAGAAACATAGAAATATAGCATGTCCTTCTGTGGGCCATTTTAAGATACCATAATCATCTCCCTTTTTGTGTATGTCGTAAAGCAAGCAGGGCTCAGGGAGTGATCCCAGACTTCCCAGAACCTCTGTATCCTATGGGTCAATTGTATAGTGCTAGGGTATAACCACTTATCCAGTGAGGGCACAGTTTTGTTCACAAATCACTAGTGAAAGATGTGAGCTCTTTTCCACTGATGGGATAAAAGTGAGCACTCTCTAAGTAGGGACTGGTGGGAGAAGGCCCTGAATACTCAAGGAAAAAAAAGAATGCTGTCATTATTAAAAATTAATTATGCTAATGAGCTGAAGACTACACTCCAAGTTGTGTGGGTTTTGCAAACTAACAGCTGTTGTGGTTCTTTCTCTGCACTCAAGTCTACATGGCCTGTCATTTACTATTCCTTGCAGAGTCCAGAGCATGGATCATAACAATATAAATATGGATATATGCTTAAAAACATGATTAAAAATAGTTACTGCTTATGGACAGTAGCCAATTTGCCAACATGAATAAAAGAAGTGTTATTTTTAAAAATGCAGCATGACATATAATGGACAAGTCTGTAAAATTCAGATAATTAAACTTTTTCAGAGTTAAAAATGACTGAATGTTAAAATCTGCTTTCCTATAAAATAAAAGGTGACCAAAAGTCTTTGGGGTTTTTTTTGCATTTCTAAAAAAAATTAAAAAGTGCTTGCAGGCTGAGGCATTGCATGCCAAGTTTCAGCCTAAAGCGAAATTTAACAGCTGAGTGATAAACCCCTAAAAATAGGGGTTTTTAATGAAAGTGCTGACACAACTATATCTATGGCAGTAAGAATGGCACAGCTATAATTAAAAGTACGTAGTGTACTTTGACTAATATAAATAGCTGTCAAGATGGCCTTCAATGCAGTTCTCCATGTTATTTTGACTCCAACAAAATGGATACACCTCTTCTTTCCTGTATGGTGAGACAAGTCATCTAAAATTATAGAGTTCTCGGATTTTTCTACAAATAGCAGCCAAACATGTTCACAAGTTGATGTCAAATGGCACTAAGAGCTCCAGCTGTTGCAATGGACAAGGATCTTATCCTGATGCAACCCTATGAGATCAATTGCTTGCTTCTTCTGCTCCATTTCATTATGTGGATGATCAATGTGTTTTCACTGAAACGTCAAGGTAATGCCTATCAACTAGACCAACTCTTTGACTTTGAGTGCCTCTAAATTGTTAGATATCACTGTGGGCTCTTGCTTTTGCAGTGACTCCTGTTTTTAATGATATTTCACTGAATAGGTGATATGTAATGAAACTTTTTTTGAAGACAAAGCTTCTTCTTTCTGACTTTTTTCAACCCTTCTCTTCTAGGAAGAAACCTCACAATATATTTAAATATTTAATGAAATTCTTTTCTTTGCATCTGGTAAACCATCTTGTCAGGTTGGTTTTGCCTCGCACCTCTTTCTCCTGTTTCTCTCTTCTCCTCATTTCTCTCTTCTGCATGTATGGTGCTCTCCCTTTACCGTTCTTTGCCCTCCTTTCTCTCTCTAGGACTCCTTTTCCTCTAGGGCTCCCATCTGTCTCTTTTCCCCCACACTTTGCATCTGCATCTGCCTTTTTCTAGTAGGGCTTATTTCTGAGATTTTTTTACACATCCAACACACTGAGACCAGTGAGTATTTTCAGTACTAGGTGCCAGACTCCTAACTTCTGTTTCTCCTTACCTAAAGCACTTAAGTTTAAAACTAACAGTTGAAAAAATTTTCAGAAGTCAAGCTGCTTATTTTGCAAACACTTCTACACATGTGTAACTTTGTGTGAGTTGCATTTTTATGGCTTGAGTCCGAGAGGTTGTGATTGGAGCACATCTTTGCAAAATACTTATCATTCAACTGGTTTATTTTGCAGACAAAGAGTCAAAGTTTCTCTGGCCCTCGTGTAACAATACCTGGTACAATTTGTGCAGTGTGCTGCCACCTTCAAAGGTGGGCTTTAAAAGTGAATTCTGTCTAAAAAGAGGATTTCGTCCCTAGAATGTGCTCTCAGCACAGGGAAATGCCTCACACCTCTGCTCACGAAACAGGAAGAACTCCTTTGGTTTCTCTTCCAGGAGGTTTAACTGATTTTACTGTTGTTGCAGCAATTTAAGTAGGAGGAATGTTTCAGAGACAAATATGGGATACACATTGTTAACCATCAGGTGACAAGAGATGTAAAGCAGACAATATGAAATATAATAAAAGAGATCACTGGAGAAAAACAAGACAACATCCTTTTTTCCAAATAAAATATTCTGTAGGAAGGACAAGAGAAGACTTGCATTTCTGAAAATCAGTGAAAACCAGAATGAAACACCAGAATTTTAGCCACATGAAATTGAAGGATCTAAGATTTTAACAATTTTAATTCAGTTCTACATATGTTTAATGTAGAAATCTGGGGAGGTTTTATGAAATTGTAGGATATTAAAAAAAATAATGAAATTAGGATATTAGAGAATTAATTAATTTTAATTAATTTATAGTGCTTATTTTTCACTTTTAAGCCAGTAGGGGGAAAAATTAAATGAAGATTAAATAAGAGATGCTCTTTTATGGATTATGGTGCAATGAAAAGATGGAAATTATTTATATTTTTTGTGTTTCTTTTTTTTTTTTCTTCATCCTGAATCTACTCATACAGGCCCACTGGATGATGCCAAAGGCTGTGTAGCATCTCGGGACAGACCCTCTTTCCAGG
>VXBB01020619.1:467259-515423 GCA_013399915.1 Illadopsis cleaveri
GTGTGGAGCTCGGCCGCCGCCGCCGCCTCGGCCCGGGCCGGAGCGCAGCACAGCGCCTTTGGTGCTGGAAGGCACGCTAAGGAGCACCGCGTTACAGCCCCCGTGCCATGGGCAGGGATGCCACCCACTACGCCAGCTTGCTCAAAGCCTCATCCAGCCTGGCTTTGAACGCATTGCCAGGATGGGATGTCCACAGCTTCTCTNATGAAATTAGGATATTAGAGAATTAATTAATTTTAATTAATTTATAGTGCTTATTTTTCACTTTTAAGCCAGTAGGGGGAAAAATTAAATGAAGATTAAATAAGAGATGCTCTTTTATGGATTATGGTGCAATGAAAAGATGGAAATTATTTATATTTTTTGTGTTTCTTTTTTTTTTTTCTTCATCCTGAATCTACTCATACAGGCCCACTGGATGATGCCAAAGGCTGTGTAGCATCTCGGGACAGACCCTCTTTCCAGGTGGTTTCAGGTTTCATTTTCGGCCTCCTGCCTAACACAACTCACCCGAGGCGCGGCGACATCCCAACATAACATAAACCTTGTCATGTCTCATTGCTTAAATAACACAATAAGGAAATTAAAATCCTTGCTGGTTATGATTTTCATTGTTACGGCTTATGAAGCCTTGAAGAATTTCAGGAAATTGATTACCTGGGGGGAGCTCGGTACCTGAAAAAACCCAAGAACGAAACCAAAACAAGAACAACACAGAACCTGTAGCTAAAAGTGTTTTGGTATTACTGGAATAAGTATACCCCTGTCCGTGCTGGCGGAGGCGGGATGCGGCGGCGGCCCGGGAGCCGCGGTGCAGCGGCATCGGCGGGGGCCGGCCGCCCTCTGCCGGGCGTGTGNCTCACCACTAAATAATTAACATGACCCATTTTGCCTAAATCACCCCAAAATCTAGTGGGTGAGAAGAGTAGACAATACTCTAGAAAATGCTGCAGCCAGGAAGAAACCAGGGTGGCTTACAACAGCTCTGCTTTGGCGAGTGACGGGGAGGGGAGCATATCAAGCTGCTCTTTCCCCACTATTGCTCCTGGCATTGCCCCAGCATTGCCCCTGGCGGGCACCTGCCCCAGTACAGCCCTGCTGCCCACGCCAGGAACGTCTCCCGCGGATTCATGCAGCACACACCACTGGCGTAAGCGAGCTCTACGTGTCTGCACTGTCTCGGGACTCACGAATCTAATAACACCCTTGAGTTTCATACTGTGGGTTGGGGGAGCCCAACCCAAAGATAGGGTGGATTGCTGACCACGGTGAAAGACAAGAAAGGTGGCTGTGGGAGACCTGCACATGGAATGGTGCTGCCTGCCCTGCCCTGTTGCTTGTGGCAGGGCTACATTCACTCCTGACACCATTCCTTCCTGACACCTTGCCTGGCCCAGCAAGGCAGTGGGAGGAAAGTGCCAGAGAGCTCTGGGAGGGCTGTGATTCCAGCACAAAAAAAAGCCCAGCCTGGGAGAAGCTGCTCTTTGAGTGCCTTTGGCCTCCTGCAAGGAGAGGGGGCCCGCAGCCTGCTGCCAGGTTGGACAGGGACCACACAGCAGCAAGAAACAGGGAAAGAAAAACAGGTAAGTGTGTGTTTCCAGCAGGGAAACAGTTCTTGAGTACAGGTGGGCTCACAGGTTCTCTGGCACCAAGCGCAGCTGTGCCAAAGACACCAACTTGGCCTAGGCCTCCTTCCTGGCATGGGGGTGCCCCTTCCTCTACAGGACACCCAGCCACCATTGCCAAATCTCACTGGCTGCATGACGTCTGGTTTTAGTCACATAGGCAAGGAAATTCAGTCTTTGTGCAGAAACGCTCATCCAAAATCAGCAGCCAGTGCAGTGCACCCTGCCAGGATACAACTGGGTGGGATGAGGCTGGTTCAGCCTTACCCCAGGATCTGATCACTTACAAAGGCTCCAATTAGATCCATCATGTTATATGAATGGTTATTTTGTGACTTAATTCCCCCTGCTTTTTTGCAGTGGTAATTAAATGATCGAGGGAAAAAAAAGAGACAGATTAATTGATTGAACTGATTCCAGGAGAAACCATTACTCCCGTTCCTCTTCTGCTCTATACAGAGTTTAAACAACTCTGAAATAGAGCTGAGTGAATCCTGCCAACATATTTCTGTGAGCACTGCTTTGATTTTCAAATGAATTGTCTTCATCTGCTTTTATCCCCCTATTGCCTTGGCTTTATGTGATCATTTGTACAGCTTAGTTTGCTCATGAAAAGAAAAAAAAAAGAAAAGCTAGTGTGTTTCAATACAATGGAAAATTAATTTCATTTCTGTGAGCTCAAGAGTTATATAGTGACAGGACAAAAGTAGTGTAGTGTAAAAGACCAATAATCAGTAATGACATTGTTCAGATATGCCGCAGTGCAAATGAATACTACTACATCATAGATCAAACAAAGTTTATGAAAATTATTTAACAGAACTGCCAAAATCATAATATACGGAAACTCTGCATTTAGAAAAAAGGTGAAATATACCAAATACTGTTGTTATTACCAGTTATTCCCTCTTTTATTGAAAAGATTAGGAATATTTTTCTTTTAAATTAAATTCATTTAATGTACATTTATAAGTGTGATGGCAGCAAGTATAGAGCATATTAGTCAAATCTGTGTTTAGGGAATATGAATAATGTGAATTAATCATGAAAGTCCCTTGGTAGTAACAAATATACTAACAGATTTTTAAAGTATTTTTAAAGGAAGGAAGAAGCAAGAAAAATCACATAGGAGTACACTTTTAAAGGAATTTTACAAAACAATCATCAACATAAAGGAAGTGCCATTTTTCATCTGGATCTAATTTATAGCTTCATAAAATTTCCTTGTTGAACAGTTATTCAGAAGGAGACTAAATAAATATAGTGCTAAAAATAATAATAAAGGTTTCCAGGAAATTTGAAAAGTAGGCAAAAAACTACATGTAGTTACCTTCTCTCCATCTGTAAGAAAGATCTCTATTTCAGCTTGTGCTTATAGGTGACTTTTCTTTTCCGTAAATTGATCTATGAAACAATATCAGAATATACAAGTTTATGGAATGTTTGAGATTTTTCAAAGGTGTGTTTTGAATTTATTTAACAAAGAGATATGGTATTTAGGACAATGCATTTTCCTAACTCCTTGTTTTAATTGTCAGTATTGGGATTCCTGTTTCATCTTGGATGATTGTTCACCTCAGGAGTGTACTGTGGATCCTCTTCCTTCCCAGACTGAGCTGCATGTTTGGAGAAGTCATTGAGATTTTAAAATCTCTCAGAAAGAATGCAAAAGGCAAATTAGAATGATAAAAAAATGTAAGGGAGCTAGGAGAAAATTTCTCACTGTGTTCTTTCACTCTGGGTGTAGCTGAATATATACACAGCATGTACAAAACTCTCAGTTTAAAAATAGCTGTGTTCCTTCAGAAATTATATAGAAAACAAGATACAACATTGGTTTTATTACACAGTATATAAGTTTCACATGTGACTGTCTGTACAAAGTGACCAGACTGACATGCAAAATCAATATGACGCTGTGAGAGGGTAAAAAAACCCCCAACCAAATCTTGATTTCAATTCTGACATGAATATCATATGTAAGTCAAAAAAGGTGTTATCTTACTTATCAGAAAGGTTTTTGCTGCATTATCATCTTGGGCATGATTGTTTTGAGAATGATGTAGCCAAAAAACAGGGAAAAGTTTCAAGAGAAATGTCTTGGAAAATTTAATGAATGGAAAACTATTCAAAATTATTTCTTTTCTGATTTGTGGTAAATATGTGTTTATCACTTTCTGTTACTTTGTTTCATATTTATCGCCATAAGCAGGTTGCCTAGGTGTTGGGATTTTTCCTAAATCAAAAAAGAACTTAGGAAATGGGGGCTTTAATCATTACTTTCCCTAACCCCTGGAAAATAAAGTCTCCAAACCTTGCACCCATCTTGCCACCTTTGCCCATCTGCCTGGCCCAGTCAAGTGCCTCAGGAAGGCAGCAGGACAGGAGAAACTCTGCGTGGGAGGTGAGTTTCTTTTTTTCTGTACCTGAGTGGGTGGCCTGAATCCAGGCAGATAAACATCATCTGCAAAATGCACAACATGAGGGGAACAAAGAAGCTTCATTTAGCTAGAGAATAAAAATGTGTTGTTTGGAAGTAGCTGGTAACTTGGGCCTAGCTGTGTGTATGAGAGTTTATAAAGTCGTTATTACTGAACAGTGCCTGGTTGCAACCTGCTGGCTAGGAGCACTTTTTGGCCAAGGAGGAGGGAAAAAATGCCTTCCGGCAGAGCACAGCTAAACACATTGGAGAAAATAGTTGTTATTTCAGGTGTGCAGTTTCCCAGTAGAAAATAAGTTTAATTAATTAATTTATTTTTCTAATTTGCGAAAATATGTGTAGGGTGACCTCTAGGCATAAGTGCAAAAGCTATAAAACCCAGATTCATTCATTAACTAGCTGACATAATGTCAACTAGTGATAGTCAAATAAGCAAATAACATGTGAGGAAAACTCTGACTCCTCCCATTCAACTCTCTGTAGGAAAAAGCCTTTGTGTGTGAACACACTTGGTTGTGCCTTGAGCTCCTTGCTCCCCACTTTTTTTGGGTGACAGAGAGAATGGAACCTGAATCACAGTGATAAACCCTCACAGTTTTTATTTAATGTTCGTGTAATTTAACTAAATACCATTAATGTACCAATTTTTTTCTCTTTTTTTAAAATTTCAAATATCTTAAATGTGAGATGTTGACCAGATACAAAAGGAGTTCTGTAAAGTGATTAGACCTCTGGGATTGGACACAGAGCGGGAAGTAGGATTTCTGGCTTGTTCTGGACCATGACTGGCTGGGGTAACTACCAAGCCCAAATAGTTAGGTGTGTAAACTTCATCATGCTGGGCTCATTGTTCCTTAGCAATCCCCTGTGTAGTTACTTTCCCAATGTGTGCTCTTTGAGCTTCTCTCAATGCTACAGGGTGCTATAAACAGTAAAATCAGCTGAGGACAAGGCAGATGCACCTCAGTAACAGCATTACAGAAGCCGTGGAAGGAGTCCAGCCACTCCTTGAAGCACTAGGGAGCATCAGATTCCTGCAGGTAGGTAACTGAGACATCAGTGCTTTGCACCTTTCCCAGCACTTCCACATGATTGTAGTGACTTTGCTGTTGCCAACATCTTTTATGTCCCTGACAAAAATACCTATCAGGACTTGAACTGCTTCCATTGTGCTCCTTCACTGTTATGCCACCAGCAGCTACAATTTTCCTCCCATAACATGCTTGATATGCATTATGAAATAATGTACTAAGGATTATGTTACAAATAACAAATTTTTGAAAACTTATATTTCAGCTGTTTGACAAGCAAGTTTTTTTCAAAGTAATAAGAACAGGTTTGTGTCCAAACATGCCTTATAACACCTTATTTACAATCACATGAGTAAAAAAAAATCCTTTTGGACTACAGCTTCATACTTGAGTTCTAACAGATGAGATTCTGTTCAAACCGGAGCACTGTGACTGTGATGGACACAGAACAGGGCAAAGCATATCTGGTTTTCAACCTGAGAGGAAATCTTCCCCCACCTTTCCCCCCTCAAAAATGTTTTCAAGAAAAGATCAGACACAGGTTTTTTAATGCCTGGGGAAAAACAAAACATGACCCACAATAGATTTAGGCAGTTCAATTTTTGCTTACTATTTTTAAAAGCATACATGTTATTTAAAAATAATTAGGCTGAGCCAATTTATGTGCAATGTATATATTGCACATATGTCTAGAGGAAACCAGAAACAGGGCTGTATAATTGTAACCTTACTGCACTGAGGGCCTGGCATAATTATCATTGCAAGAGAGAAAGCCAAGGAGATTTTATCATATTTTGTCATATTTATTTCCCCATTAAAAATATATTAAAACCAAACAAAAATAAACTTTTGATGCACAGTGCACAGCTTAACCCAGTTTATATAGTGTGAATTTCATCTTTATTATTATAATTATTATTATTAATAATAATAATAATAATTTCCCACATACTCATGTGCAGTAAAGCGCTTGAGATGTCAATCTAGAAGGCTGTATTTCAGCAGCTGCAAATTTCATCTTTTGCTCATGAAAAAAAGGTGTCTTCAAATATGCACAGGGATGGCAAGTGAGGCTGCATGGGGCAAAAGTACATTTTACTGTATAAAAGGGAGCATCTGCATATGCAAAGCCTTCTGGCCCTTTAAAAGATAATTAGCCAGTATAATAAGGCTGTTGTCTATGTGCAATATCATCATATGTAATGAATTGTAGGACTGAATGCAAGGAAGAAAGTCTGTTGAGTTGAGATCTCCCAGAGGCTTTGCTGGAGCTTGGGCTGACACGTGACTGATGCTTTTCTGTATCCTAGGATTCAACACCAAGGCCAACTTTACTCGCAAAGAAAAGATTCAGTTAAATAAAAACCATGTGAACCCGGCTAAAATAATACAATTTGAGTAAATCAGTGTCTTAAGACTTTCTCAAGAGTATCTTAAGAAACTCACTGAAAGGGAACAGTGCATTTCTAGTGAGTACCAGTTAGAGACTTTAACACGTTTCACTCTATCTTTGTGATCTTGCAGGAGGTGGGATAGATTTTCTCCACACAGAGCACACGTTTTCATTTTTGCAGCACATTGTAAACACACTTTTCATACTAATGCCTTGTTTTGTTTCGGTTCTTTTCAAAGATTATGCATTAGTAATTTGTGCATCACATGTTGGCAAGCAGAATTACAGTGTATTATGCACACTACTAATGTGAGACAGAAACCTCAGCGTATTCTAGCTCTCTTCTCATATCTTGTTAGCATCTGTTTGTGGTAGGCTGGGATGATGAGGTGCTAATATGATACAGTGAAGGAAGTGTAATCCATGAACATTTTTGTGTCACATTTGTGTAATATATTACACTAATCCAACCAGACTTTCATGTGCTCTTGCCCAAGGAATGCCATTCCAGCCTCCTCCCTTCCCCCATCAATGCCTTTGAAGGTTTCTGAATGATTTCCTGTACACAGGCTGTGTAAGAATGTGCTCACATTCTTTCCCTGGTTGAAGAAGGAGTTCTTTCTATGCCCACTTGCTTTCAGGGTAACAATGAACATGAACAAATTCATGAACAAATTACTCTAAAGAGGGAAGCATGTTCAATTATACTCTTCTTTCTCGGCTTAGAGGTAAATGAAGTAGAAGGTGCACTCTTTCCAATAAGCATTGGATCCATACAGAGCGTTTGGTGCAGTGTCTAAGGGCTGTTTTTGAACAGAACCTCTCTGCAGCAGCAGTCTGCAGTTCACACTACAGTAAGCAGGATGTCTGAACTGGCAGCCATGGTTTCCTCCTAGCCATCAACCAGCACCATCTTGTAGACTGGTTCCAATTTTTCACCTTGTTGGCTGTACACAACTTACTAGGTCTACTTTACCTATCCATGATATGTTTTGCCCTGGATTGTTCTTCAGGTGTTATCTACATCTTTTCATTTAGGTGCTTATGTAGGCTTAGCACATTGGGATCCTCCTCCTGTCTGGAACTTCCTTCCAGTACTGTGATAGAAATAAATACAGTAGCAAAGTGAAATCATAAATTCCAAAATTTCATTATATTTAAAGTATATAATTCTACATCTTGCCTGCCTGATTCAGGAAGCAAAAGCCCAGCAGAAGTCTGGGTGGAAGACATGAAATTAGAGAGCCATCATGGTTTTGGCAAGTCACTGGGTAATTATCTTCTTTGTGTATCCTCAGCTTCAGTTAGAACTTATAAGGAGTACTGTAGGAAAGATATCCAACAGTGAAATCTGACTGGACTGTGGAGTCATCTGAGACTAGAATGCCCTGACACCCTTGTATGGTGTAACTCTTTAGGTAGGTCATCCTACAACTTCCAAAGTGCTACATGCGATGCAAGTTCACAGCTTGACTCTCCCTGTGGTGGACAATGCAACAGATGTTCCTTCTACTGTAGGAAAAACAGTTTTTCTGGCTGGTATTATACATTTTTGCCCATTAGAGAGGCTGCAGCTTCAGGAAACAATGTCTCAACAGTCTTGGCAGTTGGGGGAAGGCTATTCCTGTTGGAAAAGCAAGAAGAAAGTGGGTGCACATGTTCAGATAAATCAGATAGTGTCTGTAAAATTTCATAGCTCTAAAATGCAGTCTTGTACACTGTCAAGATATTGACATGGTTTGCCTTGTACTAAATAACATTTCTTGAGCAACTGTCAAACAACAGCCACAAAATGAACCTACCCTGTCTGATTAGCAGACTTCTTCTTTGGACTACAAGCAGCTTTTTGAATGACGTGCCTGGCAGTTCCTGCTTGATTTACTTTTTAGTTTTTATACTTTGCCAGATATGGCAGGAAGAAGATTGACTTTAGGTGCCATCATTCATTGCAAAGTGAAGGTGGATTTAAAATTATTTCTCCTTTTGTTTTAAGCCAAAATTGTGTAGTGTTATACTTGAATTACTTGGGGAATATTTATCTAGAATGGCACAGCATGGCAGTGGAGCATCTTAGATTGTCAAATTGCCTGACTATAAACCTCTGCATTCTATGCCCAAACTGTGGTCCTATGATGCTTCTCAGCTATGTTCTGTGAATCACACTCAAAATCATCCACAATTTCAGGTTAGAATGATAACCAGCTGAACATGATCCCCTCCTGAACCTTGGTGGGCTTTCTGTTTGCTTGGTTGTTTGGTTGTTTGGAATTTTTCTTTTGCTCATAAGAAAAACCAAACCAACACCATAATGCAGAATGAAAAAGAGACATTATGGTTTTCCTGTCCTGGACAGTGACCAGAGTGACTGGTTGTGCCGTGCAGCAATTTTGTCCTGAAAACAGGAATAGATATTGCAATGCAAAGACAAGCCATGCTTACCTCTTCCCTAAGCAAACCAGCTAAATATTGTACTGTTTTTGTTGTATTAGTTATGAATATTAATCTCAGTGGAAGAATGACAAAGACCTCAAGTAAAGTGTTTGAGAGTAATGTTGATATAAAAAAGACAAGTGAGTGTGTGCTAACAGTACATTAAGTTGTTATTACAATATGGATAAATAATGTATTTTTATTTCATGTACTGACTTCCTATTGATGGGATGAGGATTTGAGAACAGTTACTTTACTGAATGTCCTGGTAAAGCAAAGATGAATAAAATTAAAATAAAGAATGTACAAATTGTAAAACGGAAAAAAAAAGGAATAGACAGAATCTTTCAGAGTCCTATGAGCTGTTCTTAAAACATTTTTTCTCTAAGAATTACTCTTTTACTTATGTCTTTCCCTGACAACATTTTGCTTTTTATCTCATTTTAATAAAAAGATAGCATTTGAGAGCATCTCAGAATCCAGCATCTCAGCCTCTGCCTTTGTTGTTTAAATTGCAGAAAGAAAGGGAAAAAAAAGAAAAGCCGAAATCCAAACCCAGAGCCTTTCAAGAGAACCTGATCAATGTGTTTTGGGCCTCCTCTATGATTCAATGCTTCTTCAACGGCCATTAAAATCAGGAATCTTGATCATCCACTTCACCAAAAAAAAAAAAAAAAAAAAAGAAACCATTGTAGCAGGNAAACCCCTACCACAAAAAAAAAAAAAAAAAAAAAAGGCACCATTGTAGCAGGACTCCAGTGCAATAAGGGAGAACAATACTTTATCTGATGTTACCTGTTGTGAAGTGGAGGTTTCACAACAATAGGAAAAGGTGCCATCCCCAGGCTTTCCCTGAGCCAGTGTGTACCTCTTTTCTCTTCACCCATCTTGCAGAAGACTTGAAAGCAGGAGGATTCCTGAGAGGGCAAGTGTTGGGGTACTGAGAATATAAAGATCTCGTGACTTCTCAGAAGGCCTCTCCAGGCCGTGTGCCACAAGCAAAGGAGAAAAACGGAGACACAAAGACTCTGCAATGTAGAAATGAGAGATGGAACTGAGTTGGTAGGGAATTGCCTAGAAGGAAGGGGTGCTTGTTCTTCAGATACCAAAGAGATGTTACCATGGCTGCCTAGCTAAGAGTTTTGTAGCAGGACAGGATTTGGAACAGGATTTCTTCAATATTTATAAATGCTTTGGAACCTACATATTGTTTCTTTTGCAAGGTTTCCAATGAAGATAGTGAAAATTGTTATTTAGTCTGGGAAAACAGAGAGAATCGTGTTTAGATGCTCTGGTAGGTTAATTATTTACAGGAGGGGAAAAAACCCACTGTGTGGAAAACCCTGCTGGCTTTGAACATTTGTTTGCACTTTCAATTTGTTACTTTTTCTCTCATGCTTATAATATATATCTATGGAAGGAAATGTTTTATCCCAATGTCTGCTTACTTTGTATTTGATCCTAAAAAGCTACACTTTAGGTGTAAGAAGTGGCAAATGCTTTTTCCAGATCTTGGGAGAAAATGAGACTCCTTTTGGCCATCTAAAAATCTGAAAATACATGCTTTTACCGTGATGAAAAAATGCAGGTGCATGTGGAACAAACATATTGCACTGATAAATGAAATTATTTTATTTCTGGTCAGCATAATTATTTCCTGGAGGCATATAGAATTAAGGGTAGTTGTTGACCAAAGATCTGTATTAAGAACTGAATTTCCTAAGCTTGCTGTTCTGTGACATCTGACAGGGAATAGAGTAGAATTAGTTTATTTTCTCTACAAGCTCTTTGCTGATAAGCAAGGCCTCTTTTAAGGATTAAGCATGTGTCAATACAGTCACTGTTCAAAGCATATAGGCAGTCCTATCTGCTGGGAGAAGAGACCTTAGGAAATACTTTTTTATCATCTCTGATGTTTGAGCACACTTTAGGAAAGGAGCCTCCTAAAGTTATAAAATTATGAGTTCATTAGCCATACTTACTGTCAACAAAGGGTAAGTGATTTTTTGAAATAATCAAACACTACACTAATTAGCATTATAATACAACATTCAGGAAGTCTTCAAGTCCTATAAATAAGTGTAAGACGTGGGAAATTGGTCTTTTGGGGCTGATTCAATAATAGGGCAGTCCAGATAATTAAGTTTGTGCAGTAAATGAAATACAATAGAAAGGGATTGGATTGTAACATATGCAGTCTTCATTGGTGTAGATTGGTGTCTGCTTGAAGGGCTACTGATAAGCCAGCATGACGTATAGGAAATCTCATAAGTAAAATTTAAAAATAGAAAGTTCAGATAGGACAACATCCCATTTTCCCTTAAAAACATGAAGAATGGATGAAACAAAAGTTTCAGTATGAGAAAAGGCATTACTTAGAACCACTTTCCCACTTGAAAAATGGAAAAAAAAATCAAAAGAAAAAATCAAAATAAATTGATAATTCTATATGCCAGCAGTAAACAATTTTAGCAAATGTATCTATCTCAAATTATTTTTTTAAGAATGAAAATAATGTGCTGTTTTATATAGATGAAACCAGCATAGAAATATCTGCATTCATTTAATATTTTTGATATTTATTTATACTATATAAATTATTATATATTATTTATGTAATTTAAATTATTTATTTACAGTACAAAAAATTGCTAATATTTCTCATATTTGCTTACTCAAACAATGAAAAAAATGCAATATAAGGAGAATACAGGATGGTCATGGGGTGAAAAATTACTAATTCACTTGAACTAATGCACTTTATTTCATGTGAATAATGTTGCCCAAAATATACCAGGAGTACGACCCAACTCAGCGTTATATTTTGCATTACACTCCACTGTTCCATAAGATGGTTAGGTCCATATTTTATAGATACACAAAATAGGGTTCTCAAAGGATAGAGGAAAACTTTCAACTCATGGTGCACAGGACAGAAATGAAGACCAAATTGAATAATACCGTTTTCTTGCTACACCAAATATGGTTTACATTTATTCCTCTGTAAATTTTAGCTTGTACTATCCCTTGAAATATTTGGCAGAAGTTGTTTGACCTCAGTGGAAACAATCCTTTCAGGAGATTGTGATCAGGTTTACAGGACAGAGATCCATAATTTCTT
Source organism: Illadopsis cleaveri (assembly GCA_013399915.1). Classification (NCBI taxonomy): domain Eukaryota; kingdom Metazoa; phylum Chordata; class Aves; order Passeriformes; family Timaliidae; genus Illadopsis; species Illadopsis cleaveri. The sequence goes on from VXBB01020619.1 coordinate 479,300, forward strand.
TGTTATGGTTTTGATATGGGTTTTTTAAATTTTTTTCCAGGCTACTTCATTTTGATCTCGATGGAGCTGAGCAGCACAGTTACTCAAGCAAAAGGTACCAGGGTAAAATTTAAAGATCCTTGAAGATGGCTAAACAGAGCTGACACAGGAGCTGCTGATGCACTCGATGAAGCAGGATTGTAGGCATGAAAGAGATCTAAGAGAGGAAGTTCTTAGAGAGTTTCCTTCCTCATGTTTATGTCCCAAGAGTTTTGCTCATTATTCAATACTCAGAGGCAATCTAATCACTGTTGACATCACTTAGCACTTCCGGGTTCAGTTCCCCAGTCTGCCACTTGCACTTAGACTAATTTTGTCGGGTCTCCTAGTTTATTTATTTTAAATAAAACCTGTTTTGTTATTTATTCTGTTCACTTGAATTGAGTAACATTAATTTATTTAAAACATTTACATAAAAAATAAACATTATATATGTAGGAATATTTAATTTTAAGTAAAATAGCATAATATATTCTTCTCAATATATTATCTACTTATAAAATACATAGACAACTGCAAATGAAATTAACACATATTTTTGTAAACAAATGTATGTGTCTAGATTATTTGAAATCAAATTGGTAGTTGTGAAGAGACAAAAAAGTCACTTCTGACTTTATGGTGAAAGTAATATAATCTTTGCTGCTTTTTTCCTCATTGATTTGTATTTTTTAAACTGTCTAATTTTTTTCTAAGTAAAGACTTTAAGTGAGGAAATCTTTGCCAGTCTCAAAATTAAGAGTGAATTTCCTTGTCAACATGTTTGGTTAAAAGAACTATTGGCCTTCTGCTCACCAAGAGTAGAGTAGAGTTAGAGTAGAGTTAGAGTAGTGTTAGAGTAAAATGTATTTGTCTCATATGTGTATATAAATGTATCATGCATTCAATATTTCTCATCAGGCACATTAACTTTTTTAGGACATGATTTTTAAAGTGCCTCTTACCAGATGTTCTTTGTGCTCATTCTTACATTTCTTTGACCATCTCTAAATATTTTGCTTTACCCATTTCCATGAGGATTCCATTCACAGGAAACTTCAAAAGCTCTGTAGCAGTCCTCCTGTTGTATAGGATACAGGGGACCCGTCATCTGAGCCAGCATCCCTGCCATGAGCCATTTATTGCAACAAAAGGCGCTGTGTTCACGACACAGCTCATCATCAGTCAGTCCTGGTGCAGAAGGTGTCAGATCCACTGCTGGAGAACAAGGATAATTTGGACTTTGCTTTTTGAAATGGAAAGATGTCAGGGGCTGCAGACAAAGTCACCTATAAATTGGTTGATGATTTTCCACTTTTTTTCACAATAACTTCCTGCTGTGATCCTCTTTTTTTTCCCTAATTTTACCTTTGAAAGGTGAGCTAATTTTATCCAATCTGGATGTTTTAGTTTACTCTCACATTTTAATTTTAAAAGAATTTCATACTTTTAAATTCCTGTTCTAGTGTGTAATGCTTTTTTTCATGATGCTGTAATAGAAAGGGCTGAGAAATAAGTACTATAGAAATTGGAAATATTTTTATAGAAGTCTACAGTAAATGATAAGCCTGCCTGACACTGTCATATATCTTTTAAAGGTTTGGCCTAACTTTTGACAGCTTCAGCACTAATATTGGCAAGAACTCAGCTGCATGTTCTGATAGGAGAACATCAATTTTAATCTTTAGTTTGGATGGCAATCATTGTACATGCTATTCAAATTTTCTTTCTCATTGTTTTTTCTTCATGAGTTTTTTGTAGAATCTTTGGTTATTGGTGTGTGAGTTTATTGTTTTATCCTTTTATTGCTGCACTATTTCTGACTTTTTTTCCCCTTAAATATATTACTAAGCAAAATTGAGACTTATCTGTCACTGAGAATTTAGGCATGATATATAGCTCTTTGCGTTTGGGGGGATTGTATTTCTGGAGATAAATATGTGGAATAAAATAAGACTCCATATTTACAGTAACCATTTTTGAGGCAGGAAAATAACCCACCATCTTGCAAGCATGTGCGTGACTCATTTAACTGCAAGTAGTGTTTACTTTCATTTACTTTAAACACATGCTTAAAATTAAGTATGATCATAAGTGAAGAATCAGCACCTCCACAGATAAAAGGGAAAGTGAGACATGTAAGTTATTTGCATTCAGTTAAAGCATTCAATATGTTGTCTCATGAAAATTGGACTAAAAAATTAATTCAGTTTGGTTTGAATATACACGCTCTTCTGTGGTTTGAAGAGTGTTCAAAGGAGCTTGGTAAACAGTTAAGTAGCAAGTATCAAACTAGGTTAAAGTGTCTAGCAAGGTACCACAGGGATCTCTATTAGGTTTTATTTATTTAAGTGTCTTTAAAAACTAGAAGAGGGATTCAGTTAGTGAGGCATATAAAATGAATATTAATGATCACACTTTAATTAATTAATTTAGTTAATGCTGAATTGGAAAGAAGGTGCAAACAATAGAGGAAAAATAAAGAGAGGGACAACATTATGGACAAGACAAAATAAACTAAGGATCAATCTGAGAAAACTGATACAAGTGGGGAAAATATTGTAATGCCAAAGGCATTACATAGGAGGAAGAAAAAAGTGTGGCAGAGAGACTTAATGACAATGAGTAGCAAAACGCTCCGCATTACTACTACTTCTTTTTCTTCTTTTTCTTCTTCTTCTTCTTCTTCTTCTTCTTCTTTGTGCATCTGTATTGAGAAAGTATTATGTCATTGGGCTGTTTTGGGCACTGCCCTATGATATTTTGTTCCTATATTGAAATTTTTTATTGAAAAGAAACTGATTGGTTCATTTCATGTAGTACAAGATAAAAAAGCACCGTCTTGGAATGCTGAAAGAAACAAAAATTAGATATGCAAGTAGTTACCTTGAGACCACCTGAAGACAGAATGGATTTTATTTTGGACAGTAGAAAATATATTATCTGTAGGTAAAAGGATGAAAGTAGAAGAAAATTTGATATGGGCTCCCTTTTAGGGTGGAAATATGTGTGTTTGGGTGGGGTAAGGGACTATGAGGAGTGATTCTACCTGAATGAGACTTACCTTACCAAAAAAAAGCCCTAAATTTTATTGCCATCAGTAATTTCCTTGACAGAGGACAAACCCTTGTAACAAGCCATACATTTTTTGACTCTGACTCCCATGTTTCTATTACACAAATCATTCGTACACATAAAATGCCAATCAGGAATCTAAGTGTCCAGTTTATGTGGTTCTGTAGTCTGCTAGGAGACAAGATATTCTGAATTGCATTAATTTTTCTTTGTTACTCAACCATGTGTTCTATAGCACTTGCAGCTTTATCGCTGGCTGGGAATACACAGTGGTGATCCTTGCAAATTTTGAAAGCTCTTTGAAAGTTTGTTTTCCTTATTATGTTGCTTTGGGGCAGAAGACACTGAACATTTCAACATGAAAGTTAAAAGGGGAACTCATTTTTTATTTTCTGCATCTTACTGATGTCCATTCCTTCCATAGGCCCCTCTGATTTATCATCCTAAAGCTACAGAACGGCTGTAGTTGATGTTCTGTCAAAGTTGCAAAGAGAATTGCTTACAGCTGTACATGGATTGTATTGAAAAAACTCAACATCCTATGATTTTAGTTGTTTCTTTCTAGATGGTAGCTTGGGCAAATTACGAATTTTTTTGTCTCCAACATAATGTGCGCAAAGGAGTATTTAGAATTGATGGTTTATACAAGGCAGCTAACTGTAACTTAAGAGCTGAAATGCACCTGATTTTATCTATTAGCTCTGTGTTTACTACCTAACACTCATTTTCTTTCTCCATTTGCTTCTCAGATTTGTAACTCTCAACATGGTGTCCTTCTTTGTCCAAATTAAGGATGCAGAGAACTTGAGATCAGGTTCCAAAATGAGGCATTAGTTGCATAAAGTAAATTGAAAAATGATTGAAAATTTTAATAGAGCTGCCCCCGCTGTGAAGATGTCTCAAAGTTTTCCTTGCTGAAGGCTCCCAGGAAACCAAAGCAGTGTCCGTGCTAAGAACTGCAGTTTACCTGGGGTCTCTCTCACAGCAAAATCTGAGGAGAATTCAGAGGGCAAGGCCTGTGAAGCTGCCAGGCAAGCCTGTGCTCCAAAACCATACGAAAAGCATTTGGACACAATTCCTTGCATATAGAAAATTCTCATGACAGATCACAGAGGAACCGTAGCAGGAGATTGTTTGTGCAAACTCATTGTACATCAAGGTGATAGCTACAGAGCCCTTGACCAGGTCATGGGAGGCCCACATTTATTCTTTTTTCTTTGACAGGATTCAAAAGTCGACATCTCAATTTCTTCTGTTTCTTGTGCCCTGTTTATGTATTTTATGCAATGACATTTTCAGATAAAACAGATAAATATTCCTTTATATCAAGCAATCATTGAAGAAAACACCAAGGAACAGCTTTTGATATTCTGATTGGAGTCTGAGGTTTTCTATTTCTTCTCTCTCTCTCTCTCTCCTAATCTCTCTTCTGCCCCCCTCCCATTTCCCTTCACCCAATTCCATCTCATCTATGAGTTAACTCTAGTACACTGAGTGTTTGTATTCACATTGTAAGACAACCAATTCTGCATGCACTGGATTAAGTGCTTTTTATCCAATTTTTCTTCAAGATTTCTTTCTCGGAGCTGAATAAACTTGCAAATCTTGGTGATTGTGTTTCAAGGTGTCTATTTTGAATGTATGTGTTCCTACAGGGAAGCAAATAGCATCCCTCTGAGAAACGGTACCAAAGATGTGTTGTGAGCAGCCTGATACTGAATGCACATATATATATATTCACCGAGATAAAACTGTGAAAAACATAACAAAAATCTTATGTTTACATTATGAGAGCACTAAAATGCAGTATTGTCTTGGAAACATCATGATTAAAAGGATAATAGTCAGTTGTAGTCACAACCTTAGTGCGTCATTAAAATTGAAATGAAGAGCAAACAACCTGAATTATCCAAAAGCATGACTATAGCTGCTGCTTTAGGTTTCTGGGTTTTTAACTTCTTTTTCTTCTGATGTTTATGATAAGTGACAAAAAAAACCTCATTCCTTTTTTTTCATTATACTTTCCTTTCTGGCTCTAGGACATCCCTCAAGTTCCCGTAGGTAGCTCACAGATATTTGTTCTTTCTATTAGGAGCATAGGTCTTGACTTTGGCGGGAGAGATTCTCCCATAGTAAAATGCAATTAAGTAATCAAAGAGCAGACTGTCCTTAATAGGCTGATTAAGATTAACATCTCATTTTACTATGCATATCAAGGTCTTATCTAATGCAAAAATTTGGACTGCTGTAATGAAATCAAGATAAAGTGTCTCCATCCTAGAGTAACAGTCCACTGCAGCACTTGTACCAGTTTAACTTTTTCAGAAGGAAACCAAACACGTACAGTCATATCTATACTGATGTGAATGCAGACCAGGCCTATACAAAATGTTCCATGTTTATGCCAGGAAAAAATTCAGTAGGCATGGGTGAATATGCAAGAAAAATAAACTGAACAAAAATTACTTCCTAATAATTAAAAAGAATTGCTGAAGCGTGTTTTTTAATTTAAAAGAGTAGAATTCTAAATAATTCCTGTTACTCAGAGAAAAAGGTTGATTAGGGTTTCCCATAGTTGTGATTCTGTTTTCAGCTCCTGAAATACTTCTTATGAAAAGTAAAAATGAGACCTCTACCATCTTTTGTTTTCTCCAACTTTATAAAGAAGAAATTGTTTATATATTTCTTGATTCTAATGATGGTGCACTGAAAGCTTTTTTAAAGTCTGTTATTCCTCACAAGTTTTCAAGTGCCATATTCACTCAACCCTCTGCAATGAGCTTGTGCCACACATGGCAAACCAGGAAAACAAGATGTGTGTCACATAAAAGTAAACTCATTTACAGCAAAGATGGGGCCAGTTCCAACTGTTTACCTGAGTTAGTGAGATTATCACTGATGTCAGGCTCATCTTCTTTTTCAATCAAAGGAGTGAAGAACCTTGGACTGCTGGTGGTTTTACACTCAGCTGTGAACAGCTTGTCCCATTGAGGTTTGTATTTAAAGAATGTGTTGGGAGCCTCAGAAAAGAGGACTTGTAGGTGCAGGACACAGACTGTCAGCACAGACAGTGTGAAATGTCAGTGCCAGCAGGAACAGAAGGCAGGAGGAGCACTGCACACACAGACACTGCATCCAAGGATGTGGGGCAGGTGTAACTGAATTTGCTTTAACTTCCTACTGTTCTAACAGTACCATGCCTATGTTCACATGTGATTTATCAGCTGGGAGCATAAAATAAATTGTGGAAAGCACGGTATCTATGCTAAGCTTCTTACCTTCACAATAGCTGATAATGGAATAACCTGGTTAAATGTAACTTATATATCGAAGTTACTGCACTGGATTTTGGTGTTCTTGTATTTGGATTTCAGATTAAGAGAAGGGATCTTGTGCAAGCAGTGGGCTGTCAACAGCTTTGCTTGAGGTTGCTGGCTGTGGGGCTGCAGAGTAATTCCTGAACCCTGATTTTTTTAACAAGAGCACTCTCATACTTCCTTCTGGAGAAATGCGTGCCACAATGAACCACATTTTGCCAGGTTTCTTTTGTGGGATTTGCCATAAATCCTTCTTTCAGAAGCTAAAAATGTAAAGTTAACAGCACTTAACCAAAGCAAGGAGCCACAGAATGTTGCCTATTTTGCCTAGGATGCATTGTGGACATAGCTGATAAGGTGGATCCCCTTTCCCATAATCTTTTGTTCTCTGTGATTGCATAGACAAACAATTATCAATACCTACTCAATTCCTAGTTGTCTCAGAGTCCTCTCTCAGAAGAGTAAAGTAGATGTCACGACAGTTTCACCACAGCTTCCTTATCATTGTGTTTCTGCTGGCTAAGAGGGATGGCTCATGTTTCCCACTTTCTCATCCTTCCTCCTACCCATCCAAAGCACAGAAACTGACACATGGAAAGCCCCTGGTGGAATGATAGCACATAGAAATGGTGCATGGCTCTCTCACAGAGCTACTGAATTTTGAATGGAATGTACCTCTAAAATGACCATTTAATACAAACTTCAGGAGAAACCCCAAGTGAACAAACAGAGTTGGGTATAAAACTTGAGTCAGCCTTTTAGATTTTAATTGAAGCTTTATATTGAAAAAGACTGGGGAAAAAAAGGAGTGTAAAGGAACATTTCACAGCTCAAATTAAACCATTGTTTTTCAAAGGAAATGTAACTTGAAATAGTCATGTATTTCTTACTAAGTGGAAGCAAGTGTTACGCAAACAAAGAGTCATGTGTGAAAGTAATTCTTATCTTGCTGCCTGGAGTAGCTGGGGAATAAAATAAAATAAAATAAAATAAAATAAATCCAGGTCAGGTCTGAGTAGAAAAATGGAACTCAAACCTCTGGAGCACATGGAGCAGGGAGTGAAAATGTTGTAAATCAGGGGAAGTCAATTGACTGCAGTAGGAAACATGCTCTCTTTGTGCACACCTGTAGGTCAGGACTAGCAAAAGAACTATTAAAAGCAATATCCCTACTTAATTTTTACAGATTGTTTACAGATCAAAGTGCACTCATTATAAATATGGATGTCATGCTTAAATAGTCCCTGCTTTACTGCCATAGAATATAAAATATTTCCTTTTTACTGTGAAATAAAACATTCTTTTCACCACCAGTCCTTCCCTAGTCTAAATATTGCTCCCACTAGCAAATAGTAAGTATATAAAAGAACATATTTAACAAGTTTTCACTGTAGCTTGTATCATCTCAAGTGGACATCAGAGAAAGTCCAAGCTACATCATCCATAGGACTCAGAAAAAGTTCAGGTTGTTTAGGAGAGCTATTGAGTCTGGCACAACAAGGGGGTAATACTGTACTCTGTAGATTGTCTCATAGATTTAAAGAGAGTTTATATGACAAGAGCTGCAGAATGCTATGAGTAAGAAAACAAATGCCATTAGATCACAAGTGCATTTTCCCTGTGGTTGAGGTCAGTGTCTCCATTTCATTGAAACCAGGGAAGATGCCTGCTTTCTCCTCCTGCTCTTAACTCCTCTACTCCTCAACCATCATTTCCCCTAAATGCCTGCTCTCTCCCTCCACTGCAGGCTGTACAGCTTTTTTTTTTTTTTCATCTAAATTCAAAGATCACATGCCAAAGGAACTCTTGAGCCATGAATCAATAGAGACTGGGGAATGTGTTTCACAAAAGTATTGTGATTAATTTTGTCTCTTTTTAGGTTCCTTTAGAAAATATTAGATGGAACGGACCTTTGAGCTGGCATTCTTAGTTTTGCATGGTTTTCCTCATCTGTACAGCCCACCTGTATCACCAATGTTTCACTTCTAAAGAAGTGAATTCTTAATTCTGAGATAGAAAAACCAGTAGCTGAGAAGCAAGAGCAAAATTATTTCTACCTTCTTTTTTTTTTTTTCAGATAGTCTCTGTTCTCCAGAAAATGTACTTCAGAAAAAATGGTCTTTGGTGTGTTTTGAAGGTGAGTATATTCAGATCAGGATGAATCAAGGCAGGAAACAGAATCCTCCCTGTCTTTTGGCAAAATCACAATCACAATCTGCCTTCTGCCAGTTGGTATAATGTGGGGTTGTAGCTCAAGTGTCATAGCTTGAAAGAGGTAATCAGGACTTCTTATTGCTTTCCCCATTTCCAGGTAAACAAACGTTGAACTTTCAGTGAGCTCTCAGAACTTTAACTGCAGCTATTCTTCAGCACACGTCTACATCAGGAAAACTGTGACTGAAGGCAATGCAGCCATACATGTATAGAGACAACATGACACAAAAAGAGGAGATTGATTTACAAGTTGTTTCTACCAGGATAAAGTATAAAACCTTTTTTACATCTCTAATTGGAACTTAGTCTTGTATTTTGTTCCTTGTGCTCATACTACTTTCTCTATGGAACAATGGGTGTAATAGTACATTCCTTGTAACTTGTAAAAATCATGGCAAGTCTTCTTTTTTTTCCATTTCACCAAGAGTTTAGTCAAACTTACAAAGCAAATATTTAAGTATGACTAAGTCTATAAATAATAGTAACAATCAGCTCAAGTTGCTGTTGTTTTAGAAACAAGGGAGCAAATGGAAATGCTTTCATGTCATGGTTAAGAGGCAAGGGAAACCAGCACCCTTTAGTCTTATAAAATGACTTGGGAAAAAAGACACTAGGAAAGAAGTGGTTCTTATTCTTACCTCAGGTTTAACCTCCAGAAGCACATAGTTCATATCAGTTTCAGTCTGAGTTCCTAGAGGTGGACCCAGTGCCTCACAGAGTCTGCCCCTCACACCTGCTTGGAGTATCTTTCATCCTCTGAAGCATTGATGGCCAACTTTCATATTCTAAAAGCTATTTTTATTCCCAGATAGGTGTTATGAGGCCAAATAGATATAGACATATTGCTACAGGGCTGCTCCAGTTGACCAGACCTAACCTAGATCTGCACCTTCTCCCTCCTTCAGTATGGTATAGAAACAGGCCCATTGCTGACTGGCCAGTGTTCCCCAAGGTAGAAAAATGTCCTTACAGGCTGAGTCCTGACCCTGAGCCATCTGTTGACTAGTTTGGCACAGAACTATTCCAAATCTCTTTCCTTTATTCTTCTTACTTCAAGGTTCTAAATGATTAGATTCCAACCTCCTTTCCAAAACCACCTTTTTAACAATACTGGCACTGTTTCTGCTAGTGACATCCCCTTCCTAAAAAATGAACTTCTTCCTGTAAATTATTCTGAAGGATTTTGTAGTACTAATCTGGCATAACTCCATGAGCAGCATCACACTTTGAAGCCTTTATTAAGAACTGCTTGTCTCATTATTTTCCTCTTTTTCTTTTCATGCCAGTGGTTGGGCCTTTTGTGTGTTATCCTTCATTTCAACTGAGATGATGTTTTAAAAAGGATCAGTTAGAAACAGTGTTTCTGAACTCTCTCCCTCTTCTAGGAAGGAGAAAAAAATCATTTTTATAATAATTTCTACAAAGTATATTATATTATAATTATACTCACAGTAAATTAAAATAATCATCATAAAAATTAACATTGTAATTAAACTGAATTAAAAGACTTTAAAGCTAGCTTCTGCTTTTAGTTATGTGAATGGAGAGCCATGTAACATAACTTCAGTGACAGCACTAGAGCTGAGCTCAATAGTATCCACTGAAAATCAGAGGAAGGGAGGTGGGGAACTTAAAATGAGAAGCTGGTCAAGAAAAAGACAGCTATCAGCTTGATCTGTACGTTATGATTTATTTCTTTTACGTTGTCCAGTGAAATATATTCTAATCTGAAGCAAAGTTCTGAATACCGACAAATTGAGAACTTGAGAATTTCCTGCTGGTGGATGCAAACTGCAGACACAAGAAAACTGTGGTGTGCATGGTGCAATGTAAATCTTCATGAACAGATAGAAAATATTTTCCATGTCTCATTCTACATATCTGATAACTTTTTGGCCAAGTCTCTGTGAGTGTATTAACTTATTAACTGTCCTTGTGACTCTTTAGCTGCTTTCTTTCCTGTATCAGTTAGGAACATCCAACCTGGAAATTAGGTACGATGTTAACTGTGCTGATAACTAATCATTAGGACTCCTCCACTACCTCCCATGCAGTCCTTAGGTCAAACCTGGTCATTTTCATAAGAGATGTATTTCAAATTAACCACCCACATCACTGGATTTGATGCAGTAAAAGAGTGTTGCTTATGTTGTGGCCAGGTGAGAGGCTCATGTCACTCTTATTTGGATTTAGGTACCCATGAATCAGATATAGTGCTTTGGTTTATTTCCAGAGGAACAAAGTTAAACAAAGTTAAACAGTCAGAGACAGTTCTCGAAAAAACAAAGCTGGCTGTCTTGCACCAGTGAAAACAAGTTCATTTAAAGTGTGTTTCAACACCTAAGATCAACCTAAAGAAAGAAAGCTTCCCTTCATTGGTAAGCTCCACCTCACCTGCTTAAAAATATTAACATAGATGGAGTTTCCCTTTTTAACAATACACTATTTAGTAAATGTTGGGCTTCAGCTTCTCACCTTTACAGCTAAATCATTAATTATGACCTTTTTAGTGCTGTTATTAAGCAGTTCCCTCATTCCCCTTCAAATTCTTTTCCTTTTTAACAGTGAACCTTCTGTGTCAGTGGCTCATAGACTGGAGTAGTTGCAATCTGTTAAGTAGTATCCACAGACCAAAAGTGAAAAAATAAGTTTACTGAAAAGGACAATGCAGCAAACCCAGGAAGAGGTGGGACGTGGACAGGCACGTCAATAATTCCTCTTTGTTTGCGCCTATTATGAACTGGGATTGTTTGGAGGTGCCTCTGTAGACACATTCATCCAGATTCATAGAAATGTGGAATTTTAAATCCTGTAAGTCTCTGTCTTGTTGGGGAAGATAGGAAGGCTGCATGAATCTGTTCAGCAGGCGAGCACCCAAAGCAAGCATGATGGGCTGTCATGGGCATCTGCTCCCATTCCTGACTCTTATGTGGCCTGGACACTACCTGGGGACTGCTGTGCAGAGGGAAGGCTCCCCATCTGAGGAGGATCCATTGTGACCCTCCTGGAGACTTCCCTGAACATGGTTCACAGAAAAAAGGGGCAACTTTTTCCTTTGTATTAAAGAAGTCCTCCCTCTACCTCTGTCCAGGCATTGCTCCCAGAGGGAGTGGAAAGGCAAACAGATTCTGGTCCTGGAAGGGATGACAGCTGCATTACCCAACTCCTTGGCTCAACTACAGTTGCTTGTGTATAATTGTACTTGTCCAGTGTGAGTAAAGATGCAATGCTGGTAAGTTTGGTGTGAGAGTCGAGGTTGCTCTTGCCCTTGATTGCACATTAACTGGGACCAGACACTGTTGGCCACTTCCCAGGCTGCCATTCACACTGGGGATGCTTCTCTTTTTCTGCTGAATTTTCAAGGCATTTGGTGAGGGGCCTTCTATTGAATTAGTGCAATGTGATCTGCAGAAGTGAGAGACAATCCTTTCATAGCTACCTATGGCATTAAAGCTGAGATACCATTTTTCTTCATTGAGTTAATTTAAAACTTTATTCTTTCCTTTCTTCTTTCTCGCTTTCTGAGGTTGAGAGCACCTCAAGAGAAATGAAACAGAGATCTGCTGCCACCTTCTGATCACTTGGAAATTCTTCCATGTCCTAAACAGCAAACAGTGCTGCGGAACGGAAGTGGCTACATTTCACTGAATGGTGAAAATGCCTTTCTGCCATCTGTAGCTGGATTTTTAGTTTTCATAAATACATTAAAACTTTGAAGTGAATACAATATCGGAGGAAATATTTAGTGAAGAGGTCCCACTTTACGCATATACTATAGCAAACAATCACGTGTCCAGTTCTAGTGTAGGCACACAAAGTTTCCAGTGAGCTCAGTCAGTGTTAGAGGTGGAAATGCTTTTCTGAGGCATGCCCAAAACTGGAAACAGACACAGAATTCACCTTATTCTGAGCAATCACGAGAACTTTAAACCAGTCACTACTTTAATTTCTTAAGAATCTCTTAAGTTTATAATTTTGAATTTTTGACATGGAAAAGATGGAAAAGAACATATGCATCCAGCCTATTCCCATTGATGGAATCTTTAAAACACTCAGGGGAGCTATCTCTAGGCTGCTATGTAATCACTATTTCAAACCTTGAATTACTCTGGTATGTAAATACTGATAATAGCTAAATATAATAGAAAGTGGCCACATACACATGTGTATACCATATTCACATGTCAGGATATTTTCCTGGGTCTTCAGCACCAGCTTAAAACAAAGGCTCTTTTGTCTACAATCAAAGTAGCAGGCTGAACAGTAATTTGCCCAGCTACAAGAAAGGTAGTATTAAGCATTCACTTCTTAAAGGCATCAATATTGCTAATGATTTCAAACCCCCGACTCTGGCCTCCTGAAACCATTAGACAGGCCTTACAACCATCAGTGCTAAGACAACAATAAAAATGTAAAGAGCTTTTTTAAATTTTATTTTATTTATTCATCTGGTTTTTGAATCTTTGCAATCCTGTATTTTAAATTTTCGTCAATCATCCTGGTAGACAGTTTTTAAGGGAAACTCAGCTTCTCCTGCTGCAAGAACTGGGGTTTGAAAGGGGCAAAAGCCACACACACACACACACACACACACACACACAGACACACACAAAGAAAACTCAATGAAAATGTTAAATATTGAATGGCTATGAAATCAGAACACTCAATAGCATGAGTATAAACTTTTGTAGTCCATAAAAGTGTGCAGGATATCAGACCCTGGTTAGGCTGACATTTTGTGATGAGTACTGGCCCATGCTGGAGGTGAGGGCAGCCCTGATTCAGGCTGATTGCTCGGGCTCATATGAGGTTTACCATCCTGATGTGGCCTCCAGACAGTAAGGCTCCTGTTTCCTTTTGCAGAGCAACAAACCCTGGTCCCTGGGAGGAATACACCTTGCAACAGCCCGGCTTAAGCATTGGAAGTCCTTATGTCCCCACAGCTTCTGGCTCCAGCCCTGCCCCCTGCCCAAAGGCAGAGGTAACTGGATTGTATTCTGTGCCTGATCCAGTCATGGGGAAAAGCATCCTTGAAGCCAAGTCCTTCTGCATGCAATCAGCAGCCTAAACCACAGAAATAAATCTGTATTTATCTGACAGGCAACATCAAGAAAACTGAACATCAAAACTGAGCATCTTCAGTGAGTTAGGTAGAGGGCATGGGGACCCTCAGGTTTTTGTTGCAGGGCTTCACAGAGACTGATATTAAGAAAACACTCCTTAGAAAGCAACCACCCTTAGAAAATCAAAAAACAGTGATGATCCCTAAAAGCAAAGCTCTGACAGTATTAATCTCTTCTGAAAATCTCAGCAGGAGTTTTTAACCAGGGTCAGCCTTGAAATGAAGAGGCAAATAACGATTTCCTACAGTCTGTAAAATTCTGATGATGGTAAAGTAAATACTGCTTTTACAGGGTTACAGAGTCAATTTCCTATCACTTTTCACTAGGACTATTGTATGGAAACATTTGGGTAACCACATGTTGTGCTAAAAAATCCTATACACTAGCAATATTTCCTTTTTAGGAAAAGAGAGTTGTGAATGATTTAAAGTCTAATTTGGTAAATTGGGCCTTCTTTTGCTATGAAAAGGAATGGGGGAGAAGGGGGAGAGTGCCAAAACTATTTTGTGCATTACCAGATTTTCAGGATTCTGCATTTTCTTACTCATTAAGCTTTACATTCAATATGCATCACTTCTCTGCACACAATTTAAGCCCTAGGGATTGCAGAGTCCAAATGTATTTTAATTACATTATTTATTATTTAAATTAATTTAATTACAAAAAATAACAGACTCTGCACATGTTTGGAAATGCCATGGTGTACAACTAAATCTTGAGTAATTGTTAAATTTCTTGCAGGCCTCCTGCTAGGAAGTACTGTTTTTCTTTAAAAGTGAGAACACTATTATATCCGTCAGTGGAAAGTTTACACATTGTATTTCTTCTTTCATATGCCGTTAAACATGAGGCTCTCTCATTTCCCCCTTTCTTCAGAAGGCAGGAGACCCATCTGGTAATATTCTGCAGATCAGCATTTCTTAAGGAGAGTTTGATTTAAGTGGTGGTTTCGTTGAAGCAACGAAAAAGAAACTTATGAACCTGGGTTATAGTACTAGGCCTTGTGTTGTTATTAAAGTTGCTCCATGCTTGATGCATGCCAAATATAGACCTGTCTTTAAGCTGTGGAGAGTAAGTAAGAAGTATTCTCTTCTTCTCTCTCTTCTCTTCTCTTCTCTTCTCTTCTCTTCTCTTCTCTTCTCTTCTCTTCTCTTCTCTTCTCTTCTCTTCTCTTCTCTTCTCTTCTCTTCTCTTCTCTTCTCTTCTCTTCTCTTCTCTTCTCTTCTCTTCTCTTCTCTTCTCTTCTCTTCTCTTCTCTTCTCTTCTCTTCTCTCTTCTCTTCTCTTCTCTTCTCTTCTCTTCTCTTCTCTTCTCTTCTCTTCTCTTCTCTTCTCTTCTCTTTCTTCTCATCCCACTGTGTTTTGGAGTTGAAGCAAACAAAAAAAACTGTCCAGTGTTTGCATAGCTCTTGACTTGCCAGCTAATTTTGTTTGTTGAAAATTTATGTGGATAAAATAAGAGTACCTTCATAAATACAAGCATTTGGAAAAAAAAGGAAAAAAAAGAAAAATTTTCAAAACTGGTAAGTGTCTGTGTGCCTTTTCAGTTCTTTTTTCTGGCTGGCACTGGGTGCAGGTTTTGAGATGCTGCAAGACAATATGGCCATCTTTCTTCCTTGGAAAAAAAAAATTAGTGGTTGAGCCTCTTTTCCTTTCTCTCTCTGAGCCAGGAATCCAGAGCAAATTGTGTGAAAACTGGGAATGAAGATTTCTTGGCTAAGAGAATGCAGCTTAGGGATTTTGCTGTAGAGCAATGTTGCAATAAAGATCAGGAAACTTTTGAAAAGTTTCCTCTGAAAAAATCCCAAATGTTTTGAGCAGAAGTCAGGTTCATAATACATCTGTATTCTTCTTTTCTCAACCCTTAAATACCCCAAATTACCCCAGACTTCTGTCTCCTTTTCAGCAGGACTTTGATTTCATAAAAGAGAGCAATGTGTGAAATGCACTGGAGAGTTTTCTGCTGCTGTTGCTGGTGGGTTTTATGGATTTTAGTCAAGAGTGATAAAGGCTCAGAATAGGCATTAGGCAGGGAGTATGCTGTACAGGAAATGCCAAGTCAGATCAGCCTTCTACATAATTCGTATTTTGTTTCAAGAAAGGGTAGTGACAGATAATTCAGCCCTGGTCATTTAAGTAAATGCATCATTTGCAAATATTGCCATCTCAGTACTCAGCATCCTAGCCAAATGACTAGCAATTATGTTAAACAGTTCTACTCAAACACACTGAGGCAGCAAAATGCTAAGGTATGCAGTGGTGAAAAAGGCACTTTAAATTGTAGCCTGATTTCAGCCAATCTAGCTTTAGGAAATTAGCTGAGGTCCAAATATATAACTGTATTCTAGGTTGTCTTTGTGGTTGTTGTGGAAATAAAAACAGTTGTTGAACTGTAGAAGCAATCCAATCTAAGTGTCCCACTTGCAATCTATAAATAGCTTACCTTGGAAGGGTGCTAGTCTACCTTTATCCTCTCTTCTGTAAAAAAAGGAAGAGAAGGACAATTCTACTGGCAGCAGTAAAGGATAATTTTTTTTTTTTTTTTAATTGCACACCATAAACCAGTGCTTTTGATGGATTTGCTTTCTTCAGAGACATAGACCAAAGACCTTCTGAAAGTCTTTTCTCTCCCTCTGGTAGAGAGAGCAGTGGATGTTGTTTACCTTGCCTTCAGAAAGGTACTGTCTCCCATAAAATTCTCATGGGCAGGCTGATAAAACCACAGGGTGGCTGGGTGGCTGCTGATGTGGGTTGAAAACTGTCAGTATGGCCAAACCCAAAGCGCAGTACTAGTCAGAGGCCAGGAACCCTAGTGTGCAGGCCAGGGATCAGTATGGGGTTCAGCCCTGTTTAATGTCTTCTCTGATGATCTGGATGATGGGACACTTGCCCTCAGCAAGGCTGACAAGGACACAAATCCAGAACCATACCATGGAGCCATATATGCCTCATGTTGATCAGGCCAAAACAGAGTTTCTCTGTTTCTGCAGGTTTCATCTTCACACTAAAAAGATGTGTCCTTAGTCACCACAGAAGGGCTCACAATTCATAGGCCCAGAGGTGAACATTAAGATTTTAGCTGAAAGCCTCAAAGAGAGGCTTGAAAAGATCTCCTTACTCATGAAAAACTTAAGTGATTTGTGGTATTTTCCTTCCCTTAACACAAATAACATGTAAGAAATTAATCTCTCACTGCTAGATTAAATAGTGTCCCATCTCCTCAAATCTAGCTTTAGCAGCTGAGAGAGTTATGAAAGCAGGGATGAAAATTTTCAGATTCTGGATATATATTTTGGGTTCTTCTGAACCCAAAATAAACTCCCAACTGTGGTCCTTCATATGTCTCTTCTACTGCTGTTTCTTAGCATCACGGTACACCTGATGTGATTCCTGGTACCTTTGGCTCCTGAGGAGGGTGACCCCAGGCAAATTGCAATGCAGAATAATCCTACCAGATAGAGCCATGCCTTAGAAATAGCTGTTCTCAATGAGAAAGAAAAGTCTGGGGAAAAGAGAGGATGAATGAATACATGGGAAAAGTGATGACTCCACAAAAAATAAGTGGCTTTTGCTGAAAATGAGGTGAGCCTTTGGGCAGAGTAATAATAGAATATATTGATAAAATACCTTTCAGCATGGTCTCAAAACTCTACACAGTTATTAAAATCTACAGCCAAATTTAGCACTACAATAAAAGACAAAACAAAAGCAGTTTCATGATATAATGAAATGTACATAAAATACCAAAATAAAATTACTCTAAACCCCAATCTTACTTTCACCATTAGTTTGGAAATATGAAGTGATTTTCAAGGCATTGAGTACTGGGTTGTACTGTTTCATAAACAGGACTGTAAAGTAAGTAGGCAATACTTATTTTTGGGTAAGGGACTGAAAACAAACCTACTAATTGTGTCATGGATACGCTTCAGGCTCTAGTAAATAGTTTTTTAACATTATATTTTGACTTTAAATTTAAGATGGTCTAAGAGTTTTATCCCATAAGAAGAAGAAGGCCGATAAGGAAAAATTGACTTTTTTTCATTGGGTCACAATTTATTTGGCTCAGTAAAAAGATTACATGTAAATTACTGGGTTTTGGTTATTGAGGAAATCAGATTATGTGATTGCAGTGATCCTTTTCAATTTCAAGTACATGCATACTGGCCAGGAGTTAATATATTTTATCGTGTATCATAAGTATAGCTGGACATCTGGGTGATTCTTCTTGTATCCTAGACTTCCCTTAAAATTAACAGAGATATTTGGGCTGCTTCAATCATTATTCAACTGACTCATTATAAATATCTTTATGAAGAAAAGAAGATTCACGTCCTAGAAATCCCTGTTTTCCCGCATCAGCTTTTCAAGGAGTTTATTAGTACAGTAAAACAGCTCTTCATTCAGTCAGATGAATTCTACCTTGAGCTGTGGGGTTCAGGAAAAGAGAAATATTTTCCATTTGTGCAAAAAGAATAAAAGAGGAAGAAAATACTGTATTGACTGGAAGTTTAAGTACCCAGCCTGGAAAATATGGAGTTTGGTTGAGACAGTTGCAGGTATTTCTCAGATGATATCAAGCAATTTTGTAATACTTATTTGTATGTCTTGCAATTTATAAAACAATCCATGTTCTCTCTCTTGTGCTCTGCTTGCAGTCCTTCTCTCTCTGATATGTTGCTGAGTTGTAAACAAAATCACGGGGACTGTAATGAATAAAACAGGCTGTTTTGATAGCCTCTACTATCTCTATAAAATGAAAAATCCTTTCAGAACTATATGAAAACGAACATCTTTGACTTCACACAACCTGAGAAAATATATTGTGACTGAAACCTGAAGAAATATGCACAACCTGAAACCTCTTAAAATGGATATCCCAGGAAAAATGCATTATCCTTTCCTCTCTGGCTTAACTTCAGTAATCTGATACCTAAATTGCCAGTTCAACCAGAATTTGATAGGTTTAAAATCAATTAGAAGGAACTGCAAATAGGATTGGTAATCTACGAATCCTGAATAAAACTGCAAAACTATGTTAATCTGGAAGATGAAATCTTCTGTTTTAATCTGTTCTAAATTTAGAACCTCAAGAAATAAGCTAAAAAATAGCTGTTTCCAACAAGGCACAAGGGCAACTAGGAGGAAAATAAATGAACTTAATGAGACTACTCCCCATATTAAAATAGTAAGGGAAAAACAGAGACCACTTTTTTTTCAATGCAATCTGCTTTGTAATGCATTTTACATATCAAGAACAATAGCACATCAAAAAGGAGAGAAAAGAAAGGAATGCAGTTCTTTAGAAACTGAATTTAGTTCAGAAAGATTATGAGCCAAATTTGTTAGAAAGTGCACAGTGTCATCCATAGCAAAGAAAGGAAAAGTGGTAAATAAAAGGAATGAAGTTATGGTTGGTTGAGGGAATTTAGGTATAACTGAGCAATAATATGTAAAACAGTAAAAGAACTGCTGCTGGTAACAGACTGTCCTGGTTCCTGCCAGGACAGGGTTAATTTTTGCAGTAGCCAAGAGTGGGCATGGATGGGACCCAGAGGTTATTCTATACCACCTCACTTCATTCCCTGGGATAGAAATCCTGTGAATGCACAATGCTTCTCTCTTGTACACTTTTGTCATTAATATTGTTGCTGTTACTGTTCATTTTCTTATCTCGTTGCTGTTTACAGTAAATTGGTCTTGTCTCAACCCATGTTTTCACCTTTTGTGCCCCAAGTTCTTCTCTCCAGCTCTTGCCAGAGGGGAGGGGAGGGGGAAGTGAGCAAGCAGTGTGTGGTTTCAGTGGGAACATGAAATTGCAGAAAAGAATTCCTAAACCACAACACAGACATATGAAGAAACATGGGTATTGTAAAGCACCCTTCTAAACCCAAGAAGAAAGAATAGAGGGATATGAATAGATAAACACAGAAATGAGAAGGAGGATGACCTGCAACAACGAGAAATACCCTCCCAGATCTGCCCAAACACCGGTGTCTTTATACAATACTGCTTCTTCACCCAGGTGACAGACTGACACCCTCCAGGTGGGAGTTCATTCGGAAGATGAAGAGAGGGTGATTGTTCTTCACCATTCCAGGGTGGGGATGAGTTTCCATGGTTAGAGGTAAAAGAAAATAGATTTGTGGAAAGGATTATTTGGGGATCCACCTAGATGGGCATTTGAAAAAGGAAGCAGCGGAGGCTGAGGAGTTGTCTGAGAAGACACATTTGTCTGTTTGGGGCCATGGTTAAAAAGTTAATTTTTAGAGATAGTTTTTATACCATGATGAAAGAAGATAAAAATAGAAATCCATATATACTGGGAGACTAAAAAATGACCAGGAAATATATCTTTATTGTAAAAAAATGAAAGTCAGTTTTAAACTATATACTCAGTATTACAGCTTAATACTATATTGGCAGATCTTAGTCTGACAGGCTTGGAATTACACTGTCAAGACAAAGAATTTAAGAGAATATGCACTGATAAACTGTGGAATTTTGAGTCAATAAAAATTACATCTATAAAAGTTAAAGATCCAAATGGCGCTGTCAAGAAAAAGAAGGTTTTACAGGCAATACAGGTAGATATACTGGGTAATATACTGTAAACCCATTTGTAAACTGCGGATACAAAAAAAAAATTAAAACCTAGGAGCAACATACACACACAGCACATTGTTCTCTACAAGAAGTAACTGAGAAAATAAAAGTCACTTTATTAGCTAGAAGTCACTTTGATTTTAGGACATAGTTGGAAGAAAAAAGAGGCAGATTAAAAGAGGAATGAAAAGTAATAATTTTCCTATGAGCCTACAGGCAGAATCAATTATTTTATTTTTATTGTTTTTAAGGTATCTTAATAAATTCAGAGAGCAAGGGACTGCTGAAATGCCATAAACTGCCCCTATAGGTCAAGGGAGTAGAAAACTGGACAAAGAAAGTGACACAAAGTGCTAGTAAATTGTTAGAAAAATGAACAGTATTTGGAAAATTATTAGTTTTGAAATTAGAACTCCCACATACCATTCACTGCCACAATACAGAATATATGGATATCCTCCTTCTCAAATTCTTCTCAACAATCAGTTGTCATCATCACTTACAATTAGAGTTAATATGCTGGTAATCAAAAAGCAAACACTACAAACAAAGTCTGAGCAGAATTATATCTTGTGACCTCATAAAAGTACAAGAATGAAACAGATGCTTCTTGAAATTGCCAAAAGAAAATACTAAAGATAAAATAGATTTAAAAAATATGTGTGTTGCTGGCAAGCTGTAATGAGAGATATCTTTGTTACTGAAGTTTTCCATCTTTAAAAAAGAGAACTAGAACTAAGAAGAAACAATATCTGTCAGAATCCTGAAATTAGAATAAATTTAGAAAGTTTAACAACTATACCAAATTACTTAAAGTGAGAAGAAATTGGACATCTGCAAATTAGTAAAATGGAACAAAGTTTAAAATACAGTAAAAACATAAGAAAATGTGACAAAGGACAGGCAGATATGTAACTAGGGCTTCAGAGAAAATGCCTGGTTTGGCAATCATTTTAATTAGAGATAGTAAGACATTAGCATACAGGTCAAAAGAGACAGTGTATTTTTTTAGCAACTCAGTGGATATTAAATTTTCAAAGCTAGAGGCTGGGGGAAGAGGTTGTCTTGTTTTATACCTGCTTCAGCAGCTATAAAAATAAAAGTAGATACTTCCTGCAGAAGTGCATTACACTGGACATCCTTATTAGGAGCCTGAAGAGAAACACGGTAACAAAATTTTACAAACTGGTGAGACAGATGATGGTCTAAGAAATTTTTTTTCTTTTCCAAACAAGATGTGTATCTGCCAGAATCCATAGCTGCCAATTAAATAAGCAAATCTGGAAATTGTCTGTGCTGGAAAGAGACTATATATTCATTATGTCTGTGTGGAATTCATGAATGTTTATAAGAATCATGGGGTCAGAGAATATCTGAAGTTGGAAGGGATCCATAAGAAACATCAAGTTCAACTCCCTGCTCCTCACAGGATTAACTACAACTAAACCATGTAACTTAAGAGCATAGTCTATACCCTTCCTGAACTCTGGCAGGTTCTGTGACCACTTCCAGTGACCAATCACCCACTCAAATGAGAAACTTTTCCAAATGCCTCATGTTGCTAAATATCTCCAAGGAAGCTCAACAGGAAACTTTTATTCCCAAAATCTAGAAGAGAAATGTAAAAGACCAAATGATATGCAGGAGGATAAAGGGTGATTTTGGGACTAATATTAATTTTGAGAAAATAGATATTTTCTGAATTTATGTATGTTCTGGTTTCGTTTGAGAATCAATGCCTGCAATATGATGTTCTCTGTTTTGATAATTTTATACTTTTGAGAATAACACTATGAATTCACTATTAACATTCTGATATTAGAATACAGCTACTGAAATTTTAACTTCATTAATGCCCTATAAAGGAATTATTTATTTCTTTCTTCCCTCTTCAGAAGTATATAGAAGTCATTAAAATCACCTTTGCTGCATTATTTAAAGTATAAATGCAGTGTTTGATGGCTATCAGTATTCAGAGTTGTAATAAAACCATGAGACAGTTTTTGTAGGAAATAAAAAATTACATCCAAGCAACCACACAATGTTCAGAGCACCTGGAAACCAATCCTAGAACAAAAACAGTAACCGACCAACTTTCAGGTAGTATAAATTGAACAGAAAATGATAACACTGAAAGAGAGAGAGATCCAAAAGGACCAATCTGAACAGTTAGAGAGACTGATAGGAAAATTCACATCAGTCACACCTGTGGTCCTGGTTGGCCATTAGAGCTTCAATGCCCCATTTTTCCTCTGCAGTAGGAACCACTACACCTCTCCTAGATGGCACACCTGGCTTCCTGTGGTCCTGTTGGAATGAGTCTGACACTCCAAGCACTGTGTCAGCCAAGAGCAGGGAGCACTGAAAGGCCACCTCTGCTTCACACATGCATTGTGGGTCCCATTTTCTCATCCCTCGCCATCCCTACTCTCATTCAACCTGTGTCAAGGTGCTTTAGAAATACTGATCCTTCATGTGTAGTAATGCCAAGCTGGTCTTTCTGAGGCAAGAAAACTCACCATGTTTGTAAGTATGGCAGGGTCCCAAGCATCTCCTTACTCTTCCCCCATAAAATTGGGGTTCTTGTCCTGGCAACTGTATCCATTAGGATTGCTAACTCAATTCCCTCATCTCAAAGTAACAGAAACCAATTTCATCCTCCTTCCTTTCTTCTTTCACAATAGTGATTGTTACAGAGATTGGAGACACCAATTTGAGCCTAATAAACATAATAGCACTGGACCCTAATTTTTCCTGAACAGACCCCTCATTTAGTTAGATTCTTTTGTCACATCATTCATCACAGCCATTGGTTTTAGCCTGTTCCTGTGACTTGGTTACACTCAATGCAGCAATTCAGCTGATTATGTGGCCTTGTACACAGAGCAAAAGTTTCGTCTTATTTCCTTCTGCTGAATTAACATTGCAGGACCAAGCACAAATGGCCATCACTATTCAGCCTCCTGACAAAGACAAAAAAAAAAAATCATTTACACCATGGCACAGTAGAAATGTAGATCATTCAAGGGAAATTATCCACTTAGGTGAGAATTTCTACATGGACTTGTTTACAGGATAAAACCTCATATAACGCAGAAGTCCCTATTTTATAAAATATAAAGCAATAACAGAAATAGACTTTAAAAACCCCAGTGTCTTCCCCTGCATATTTCTTGGCAATTTGCTTTGGTGCTGACTTGCTTAATCAGGAGGCTCAATTGCATAAATGTTCATTTTATGTTGGAAAATCAGCAAGTCTATATTTCCATGTTGCAACCTTTCCACATTTTAGCTAAAACTGGACCTTGTCAGGCTTATATAGTCTAACCTATATTATGATGAAGTCTAGTGCTGTCCAAATTTCCAGAGGCACTTGGCTACTATTACACTAATAAAGGCCAGTCTTCGGAATCTACAGGATTATCTTTATAAAGCTTGATGAATAACCAATAAGTTACTAGATGAAATTAGCCTTTTTATATATAGTGTGTACACACACATACACACACACATTCATTTGTAGATAAAAGTATATTCATTTCCTCCCAAGAAAAGGTAGAACTCATGCCAAATAATTTTTCTAGAAGGAAGTATATTAGGATAGCAAAGAAACTGATTGCATCTTCAGCACCATGAGAAATTCAGGTATGAACAATTCCAGAAGAGGATATATACATGGAACATTTTAACAAATTGATTTCCTGTTTGCTTCAGGCACCTAAGCATGTGAGCCCTCACCGCAAGGAGAGCTCTCAGAAGTGCTATACCAGCTCCACTCACTTAAAGGGCTTCTGTTACACCCAGGAGGTAATTTTCTTATGTTTAGATACTTACTAAGATTAGCAAATTTGTCCCCACCTCAGCTGGGAGAGAGTATTGTGAGGATTTTCAGTGGGAAGTAATTCAGAAATTTAAAAAAAAAAAACCAAAGAAAAAAAAGAAAAACAAAAGAAAAACAAAACAAAACGAAACAAAACAAAACAAAACAGAAACAAAAACAAAAGCAAAAACAAAAAAACCCCAAACAAACAAACAAACAAAAAAAAACAAAACAAAACAAAACAAAACAAAACAAAAAAAACAAACCCACAAAACCAAAAACAAACAAACAAACCCCCAAAAAACCCCAAAAAACACATTCAGGCCACTTGTTCACAGCATTTATGGCTGAAAATCTACTGTGAGCTCACTTGCATAATGATGCTCTTGTACACTCTCTTCTACCTAAAATTTTTATTCAGCTGAGAAATATTACAATTTGTCTCAAAACTTAATCTAACCCTTATTCAGAAGAAAGCAATATCATCTAATCTTAGTCTTGTCTCTTCCAACTACTGAAAGCCAGCCACCACCCAATCACTGCAGCTGATGCAGGAACAGCTGATGAAGTCCTTCAGCCCCTATGGTTGAGGAGATCTGTGCCAACAGATACTCCTTGCAGTGAGATCAATTTCAATTTATTTTTACTGACTAAGGTGAGCTTTGAACCAACTTGTCTGACAGCTTGAAGGCAGTTGTTTAAAATCAGTTAACCTAGTAGAGAGAGGTAATCAGAATGTAAATGGCAAAGCAATCAGCTACTGAGATGCTGATAGAATAGCCATATTTATTGGGAAGACCTCAGATCCGTTTGATGTTCACTATGCTTGCCTGAAAGCTTCTGTGATGTCTTATTGCAGGTGGCTTTGGCAGAAATGCAATTTCAGATTTGTACTACCTTCCCCTGGAAAGGTGCTTTCAGCCACTTTGTTAACTTTTTTCCTCTCTGTCTGCTGCCCAGGCTTTCACCCCCACTTCTGTCAGAAACTTGGTGAGGTAGTTCAACATTAGAATTGATGTAGAAATTCTTTTCAAAGATTTGAAAGGAAAATAGAACTATTCCACTCCTAGTCTGTGAAAATCTACGTCTAAAATTAGACTTGAAATTCTAAATAAAATGTCATTATACCTAAGAAATAATTATTATTTTCCGTAGGAAAAGAAGAAAATTAATTAAATTATACTTAGGCTATAAAATTCTGGAAATCACCTCTTCAGAACTTTTTAAGAGGTTGGCTCCTCTAATCTCTGAGTAACTACGTGCATATTCTTCTGAAAATAAGGCTTGTACAAACTCCATCTTCAAAGATTTCTTCACCTTTATTTTCCACAGAGTATGCTCAATGCCTGCAGCAGCGTTTTCTGTGCATCAGCTCTTCTCACCTTACTCAGCTTCTGAGGAATATGGAGATTTTTTGGACTTCTGTCATATACAGGATGACCTGTGCTTTTTTGCACTCACAAAGCAAACAATACCTCTGCAAGAAAAGGATTAATGTTCATACAAGGTCATCCTTGCTTTTTCAGTGGCACTCAAAGTGGTATTCTTTCTGGTTTTCCCACAGATTTACCCATTTATACTTGATAAAGAAATCAGGGAAATCCTAGAATTTCTTAAGCTGGGAGATAATCAGTTTCCCATTGTAACATTAAGCATTTTATTTAATATTCTAAGTATATGTTTATCATTCCATCATATACTTAGCAAAGAAATTTTACAAAGCCACAAAGAGAGAAGGAAGAAAATTACAGTGGCCTGTGTTAATGCAATCATTAATTGCACAGTCATGTCCACTCACAGGGGTCCTGCTTCACTCAGTGCACAAGGCAGATTGTGTTCCCAGAATGATCAGCCATGCAGTATTTCTTTTTCTTCTCATCACTTAATATATGTCCCTATTTTCTGCACACCATCCAAACCTTGTACTGAATACATAATTACTCATTTCCTAATGGGCTTTTCCCTGGTGCTTTTTTTTCATAGTATCCTGCTTATTAACAGAAATTAATGAATTTATCTTCATAATGTCTCTGTGGTATTTTTCTCCCCATTTTATAGATAGGGAATTGTGAAAAGTGCCAGCTAATTTGGGGTATTAATTTGAGATGCCTGAGGTCTGATTTCTCAGACTATGTAGCAGCATGTATGCTCAGAGTAGTGCTCCTATTTATCTTAGTGGCTGCTGCAAAAGTTCAGCAATTCTTCAAACAAAAAAAATTTCAAAATCACAAGTTGTAAGTCCAAAATGTGAGAATATAAATTTATATTATTTTAAAGAAAATCTGTCAAAGACAGGATGCAACTGGTTTTCTGGGAGCATTCAGTGACTTTTATCACAATGTCTTTTGTTCATCTGCCGCATGCAGTGCCCATCTCCAAAGCATCAAGTGAGCTTCAGTCATGACACAAAACCGATTCATGTCCGAGCACAGTTCATCCTATATTTTTAATGAAGTGGGAGTCTTATGATCATTAATTTCAATCCTTAGGCAAAACACATATTCGTATAGTGATGAATTAAACTTAACTTTATGTGAACACTTCATAATGTTGGACTGCTGGGCAATTTTGCAGTTTAAAGATTCTTTCAATGTAGCCTTGTGGCTTAGAACTAATTAATTTGAAGACGGAGAATGTGGTAAAAAAAATGTGGTAAATTGAACATGTATGCATGTGTCCCCACAAAAGCAAAACCACTGAAGCAGAGCTGGGGTTGTCGGGTGTGCAGAGCAGCCCTTTATTCTTCTAAGTATGGTGGAAAGAGGGAGAGGGAGGAAACATTTGCTGTGTGGACCTCCCACTAGAGGGGGATGGAGGAACATATTTGACCAGTGACTTTGGAGTCTCACAACACAGCAGAAGTATCAAAAGCTGTTGATTTTGCACTGGCAGATTTGTTAAGAGGTGTAGATATATTGGAGAGCAGTAGGAAATCTGGAGCACCGACCTTTTGCTATACGCGTATTCTATGGCTGGCTAAAGGATATGGCATATAAGAAGTGTTCTTTATCCTTCAAGGACAACAGGAAATGACCTCAAGTTGGACCAGAGAAGGTTTATGTTGGATATTACGAAAAATTTCTTCACCATAAGGGTGGTCAGACATGGGAACAGGCTGCCTAGGGAAGTGGTGGAATCACCATCCCTGAAAGCATTCAAAAAATGTGTAGATGTGGCACTTGGGAACATGGTTTAATGGAGGACTTCGTACTGCTAGGTTAGTGTTGGACTTCGTGATTTTAGTGGTCTTTTCCAACTAAGTGGTTCTGTGATTCTGTGATCAAGCAGCATCCCATTTAGTTGTGAGACTGGTAAGATTTTTCAAAGTGTATATGAGGTTTCAGAGAGGTAGGAAGTATATGATTCTTCCCAAATTGGCCAGATTTGGGCAAATTTGCAAAGTACAAGAAACAATCCCTATGTGAATTCATATAAAATTTTGTAGGAGCCAGAACACATCCAAGACACAATTTTATCTTTTCCTTTTTTTTTTTTTTTTTTTTTTGTAATGTGATCTAAAGTATATTTTATGCAGCATCATTCTCAGAAGTAGCTACACCGTTTATACTGAACAAGAAAATAAACTCTGTTACTAAAACCCTAAAATGGAAAAACATAACAGAAGTAAAACCTTTCATCAGCAATTCTATGGCATGGGATTTTTCAGCTCTATAGTTGAAATTTGCCAAGCTTTAAACATTTCTCGAGTACCAAACTGTGTAGCGATATGAATTTTAGCTAATATCATTTATATGGTAAACTTCCTGCTCTATAAACCCATTCTGAACACTACCAGACTCCCAGTAGAAACTAAAAAAGCATTTTCTATTGTATTTTGCAAAGTTACCACAAATCATGAAATAATATCAGTGGCAGACTTTTGCCTAAGTAACCACTCAGTGAAGACCTATCTACTGATGGCATGTTCTTGATTCCTATGTTTAAAACTTTGTTTGTCAAAATGCTCCATGTCCTCATCATAACAAACTCTGTTGGTTCCTTTGTCACAGCAACATGATAGACTAAGTGAAGTCATATGATCAACATATGAATATGTCACTTATAACCAACCATGCTATACTTCTGTAAAAGTGAGTTCTGTCACACAAGTGAGATTCTATAGACTTAATGGTCTTAGTTTTGGCCAGCAATGCTTTTAAGTAACTTGAATGATATTCCAGTTCTGATGTCATGGACCTAGTTTTAGATGGCCTATGTGGAGATAGACTCATAAAAGAAGATATTCAGCTTTTAAAATTTCCTGAATTGTTATAAAAGCTTTGAAAGGATAAATTTTTCAGATAAAAATATTTTTAATAACTCAGATCAGAAAAGCTGTGTCTTAAAAGAACACAAGTAAAAATAATGCAGAATGTCTCTACCCATATTAAAAATATTAATAGTTGGTATGTTTCCATTTACTATTATTTATTTTCTTTTTTCAGAGAATTTTACTAAATTATTATAGTATCTTATATCTTGAGATCAAAAGAATCTGCATTTAATATTTCATAGGGACAATTGTTCGTGTGGTCTCATATTATCTTATTGGAAAATCAAAACTTGTTTTATTTTTCTGCTAATGCTCCCCATGGCAAATCCCATATTCACATGGAAACTATTGGTTGAGATGCAGGACTGACTTTTAAGTGGGGGTAGAGGAAAAAGACGGTCTCATACCTATGAATGGACCACCAGGGTATGCTTTGAAGATGGGATGGAGGCAAAACATACTCTATGTGTGAACGATTACTTGGGAACTACTTTCATGTGACTGCTGGAAAGAAGTTTTGTTTCTAATGGACAAACCTGATGACAGACCTGGGGCCACTTGACATCTCCATATGCTTTCTTTGCTATTTTGCCTATGAGTACTGGTAAATGCTCTTTAATGAGTAGCTGTTGTGTACGGGAATGTCTTGTGAAACATTTGTGCTACGGCTACAGACATTCGTTGTACATATTCCTTAGAAGCATCTGATAACCTCTTAGTTTATAAGGGTTCATTTTCAATAAGTATTTGACCTGAGTATGTAAGGTTTCAGTCCCTTCTGTGTAAAAAGAAAACCACAATAACCAGTGACAGCTGAATTTTTGGAGATTCAGGCAGGAGCTGGCTGTTTTAGCTAGACTCTGGTCAGTGGAAATAAAACAGGAAGCCCCAGAAGTTATTCAACCTGATGGGTATCTCAGATGATGTGGACTGCTCCCTACACATACCTGTTGCTTTCCACGGGGATATCACTTGACCATCTTCTCAACTGGATATGAGACAACCAACACTTGGTCAGCTCAGCAAGATAGATGTCATGTTTTCATATCAATTTGGTTTTGGAGAGATTGCTAAGGATGTCACACTGTTTGTGTAGAACATTGCTTCTTGGACATCAAAGTGAAAGTACTACCCAAAGACCCATCTTACTGCAGCTCATGGGCAGTTAGTGACATTTTTCATTAGATATTAGACAGAATATTTCCTCCTTGCTGAAAAACTGCAAGGTCTGGTGTGACAGTTGGAGAACAGGAATAACATTATGAGCATGTTAGGTGATGCCAGATACCTACGTGTGTACAATTAAATCCAATCTCTGTATTCAGATACTTACATTTAAGTACTTGCAGCTTGATGCTCAATCCGACCTGCACTGCTCACCTGGCTTAAAGGAAGAAGCTTCCTTTGTCATTTAATTGTTGATTCTGTGGGGTATGTGTCCACTGGACACATCAGCTATCACTGAAAAAGGATACTACACTAAAAGAAACCTCAGGAAGAACTCATCCCAACTCAGTTTAAATACATGCTCACATCTAAGTTAATTGTCCTGAGCCTATTGTTGACATCAGCAGACAGAGGAATGACTTTGGGGTATAATTCACCTACTATTTATATTTTCTTTAAGATGAAGTTAACAGTCCCCTGGAAGTGGTGGGTTTTGTGTACTGACTATGAAGAGAAAGGTGGTGACTAGCTCTGAGGTAATGTCTGTACTAGAGCTGATGTATCTGGTGGTATGAACCACACTGGCTGTGACCACCACCTGGCCAGCAGCCCTCTGCTAAGGGGTCCTGAAACAAAGCCTGTTGTACAGGGGCATCACTAATCCCAAAAGTGGTGAAGTGAGCCTGTGACAGCTGCCCTCTCTCTGCAGCCTAAAGTTACAATATTGCCTTAACAAAAAAGCTGGGCTTGCTCTACTTGCCCACCCCTAAATCTCTCTAGGGAGGAAGCAGTAGAGTCTAATTCAAGTAACAATTGTTATCTTTTGTCACTACTTTTTCACTCTCACCCTTGATTGTGTATGGACTCACGAGTAAGAGTAAGAGAATCCCCATGAATCTTTCTGTAGTTTTCCTCAGTCAGATTTCTTTATCTTGTGTTCAGATGGTGGCAGTTTCAAATGGACAACAAAGCCCATGACTCACAGCATGGGGTCCTGTAGGACTGATGCACATCCATAGGGGTATTTGAACCTCTCCAAACTTCAGTGTTAAAGGGAAACAAGAATATAGGAATTATCATGCTGAATCAAACAAGAAATTTTGCTATCCTGTTCTACCATTATCAGTATATACTTTATGAAAGGGGAAGAAAATCTTCCAAGTAGACTAATGGGATACTGTTATGGTAGCACTCAGGCTTTAATCTGAACTTAAAATAGGCAGTGGAAATTTAGTTTATATGCTTTCAATTTTTTATACTAATCATTCTATTTTCAGATGTTATGATGATTTAAATGAGACCTCTTTACTGGAGACTTTGGAAAAGAAAACAAGTACTAGAGAGCCAGAAATAAAAAATGTTCTCTTGGAGTGTGCTATACTCACTCACCTATATTGTATATGGAACAACAATGTAAACATAATTCTCTCCAATTAGAACGTCAGAAGTAAGGCTATACAAAATGGAGAGCACATTTTTCTTTTATTTGTAAATACCTGAAACATTATTTTGACCTTATTTTTTCATTATTTGTCTAGAGAAAACTTTGTGATGACTTCTGACATTGTTTCACATGTTATATAGCTTGTATATAGCATTTTGCCAGGCAGAAATTGAAGGATAATAATCTTGTATTGTACTCTGCATGTAACACTAGACTGTAAACATAAGCAGCATGAAAGTTTTTATCCCTGAATATTTTATTGTACTTGGTGGGATTGTTCCACCATGGGGAATCACCTGTTCTGAATGAAAGTGTCTTGAGTGATTTCACAGGGTTTGGTGGAAGAAATACTGATGGCTTCAAAATATTCTCATTACTTAACCAGAGAGAAAATACTATCCTATTTTAAGAATATTTAATGTGCATGTTGGTAATTGAGTTGATTTTTAAGCAAAAACCTACAGAAATAAAATTACTCCTTTAACTTCGTCAAACACAGTAACTTACTGTGTCACTTTTTCTGACCAGCAAGCTTGTCTTCAGCTCTCTAACACTTTTTATAGTCCTCCTCAGTATGATCTGCATGCTTATCTAACCTACAAGAACTTTTAAGGTTTCTTGCACTTAAAAGTCAATATGCTGAAGGCTTAAACTGAACTTCTATTCAAAATAACATAGGACGTTGTGATCATGGTGTTTTTCCAAAATACCCGGAGGCAGCTGACTGTATTGTCAGAGTACTACAAGAACAGAAACACATCTGATCCTAGTAAGATGCATTCTATACTGGTGTGTGGTCCAATAGCTTATCTGTGTCCTGGAGGACTTATTTTTATTAGATTTGCTAAATCATTTTGCCCCTCAGGCTGACTTTGTTTGCAAAATTTCTTTTGTGTCTTCAAAGACTGAGCTGCAAACACCAATGTAAATGCTGACAGAATGTGTGAATGATGCCAGAGCATTTGTACTTCATCTTCAACTCACGTTGTTTTTTAAGCCATAAGAATAAAATCACATCAAGACATCAAAAAGATTTGTTCTCTACTGTTTGAGAGCTAAGTTTACTACAACATATACTATCCTTTCCTCACGTTTTTTAGCTTCTTTTTTAGTTCAGTTTTTCTTCTCCATAGACATTGTCTATAATTCTGTGCATTCTTTGCATGGTTTCTGTTATAACAGTTTCCTCCTTAATACTCACCGACTAAACATGCTAAACAATAATTTATTGTGCTGTTATAACAATAGGTGTTATCAACCACCACCCTCCACAATGTACTACTTCTAACACCAGTGCTGATCAAAGAGTGGATGAACCATGCCTTTGGCATTGACATAGAAGTGTCACCTGTGCAAAATAAAATACGTACTTTTAGACAGTGATCTTAAAAGGCTGGAGAAACAGGGAACATGAAGTTCAGCAAAAAGAAATGCAATGTCCTGTACCTGGGGAGCAACATAGGCTTGGGGATGACCATTGGAAAACAGCTTTTCAGGGAAGGCAAAGCTAGTACAAAACAATCTGATCGTGAACCAGGAGTGCAGCCTTGCAGAAAAAAGGCCAGTGACATCTGGGGCTGCATTAGACAGAGCTTTGCCAGCACGTAAAAGTAGATGATCCTTCCCTCTGCGCAGCTCTAGGAATGACTCTTTTTTCTGTCATGGTTTCAGCTGCAATGAAGTTAATTTTCTCCCTAGTAGCTAGTACAGTGCTGTGTTTTTGATTTAGCATGAGAATAATGTTGAAAATACACCATCATTTTAACTGTTCTAAGTAGCGTTTATCCTGAGTCAAAGACTTTCAAGTTTCCCGTGTTCTGCCTGTGAGGAGCTACACAGGAAGTTGGGAAGAAGCAAGGCCAGGACAGCTGACCAGAACTGGTCAAAAGAATATTCCATACCCTTTGAATGCCATGCTCAGTATATTAACTGGGAGGAATTGGCTGATAGGGTCCAATCACTGTTCTGGGCTGGGCTGGGCATTGGTCAGTGGGTGCTGAGCAACCCTACTGTCCATCATTTGTCTTTTTTTGGTTTTATTCCTATCTCTCTTTTTGTTGTACTCTTTTATTTTTATGACTATCTCTATTATTATTATTATTATTATTATTATCATTATCATTATCATCATCATATTTTAAATCAACTACTAACTTTATCTCATCTCAGTCTACAGGTTTTACCTTTTTTTTGCAATCTTCTCCCCACTCCACCAGGAAGTGTGGGGTGTAGGTATTAGTGAATGGCTGCATGGTACTTAGTTGCTGTCTAGGGTTAAACCACAATATTTTCAAACAATATCTGGAATAAAATTTGGATTATAACAGCTAATGGAGGATGTCTATAGTACACTGGCTATAAATTTTCTGACTCTGTGGTGCAGTTAAGGTACTTGAAGTACAGAATCACAAAACACCCTTATATAATCAAGACATCTAGTCATGACCTTCAAAATTGTCCTTCTAGTAGAATTGCTCTTCCTTTTCTTAAAGGAGTAATTTAATTTTTCTATTAATTTCCCTGTTGCTGTACAATCAACACTGGAACAAAAGGTATTTAAGTTCTCTGTCTTTCAATTTGTTTTGTTCCTCAGCTTCAAAGAACCACATCAAAATATCTTGCCACAGAATAAACATCAACTGGATTTTCTTTCTGCATTCAACAGATATCAGATTCTGCCAAGCAGAATATGGGGAAATGATGCCAAATTCCTCCTTGACATACAACCGAGCCCACTAATAGTGAAGTAGATTTATGGTGTGTTGCAAAATATTTTTCATGGTCTCTTTAAACATCTATTCACATCACACCAAAAGGTGCTGTAAAACATTTGAGATAAAATTGTACTATTCAAACCCATAATTTCATTGTCCAAGCTTTGTCAGTGCTATGACGTTTAAGTGCTCCCACTTTCTCCTCCTTCCCTTGAGTTCACTGCTGAGGACAGTCCTGTCACTGAGTGCCCTGGTAGCAGAAGGAGCACCTCAGCCAGGGTGCTAACATTGAAAACAATTCTGACTTAATTTCATTTCAAACCAAGATGTAGAATAACTTCAGAGTTCTTATGTAATCAAAATTGAAAGGAAATACAGATTCTTTTCTGACTGCCTCTTTTACCTCTTGTTTTTAATCTATAGCATACTACTTGTGCTACCTGTTTTAGTCTTGGGGTGGTAACCCCTGAGTCTTTTCTGATGTGGAGATTTTCTCCAGTACCTGGGTGTTTAAATCCTTTGTGCTGTTGATTGTGATCTAACACCTCCTATTTCTGCAAAATAGCATGCAAGAGATAGGAGACATTTGCACGCACTGAGATACCATGGGCGATAACTCCAGTATCAACCATCTGCTAGACCCTTTGTTTACTGCCTTTCTTTGTACTGAAGTTCAAATATTTTGGAATGAATGGGGGAAAAATTGCACAAGTAGCTCCCCAACTCAGCTTTAGTTTCTTTATAAACAACATCTGCAGAATATGATAGAAAACAAAAACATCTGTTTCCAGTGGCTTTGCTGTATTCTGCTTTTCTATTGATTCACACACAAAGCTGAAGCTGGGCCGTTTGGGGTGTTCTCTCCTTGTTTATTATGTAAAAACCCCAGGCAAACTCAATGCACAAAGGTAACACACTCAAAAGTGGAGCAGGTATTACTAGGCCCACAGTAAGCCTCAATCAACTTCATAACTTCTAGATGAAGAGTCTTTCATATGGAAATGAAAGCTGAGCTACCTAAAGAGAGAGAAATCCCAAAACACATCCATTTTCTAATGGTAGCACCATTGCTCATGGCAAGATTTACTGTAAAGTAGAGGTGAACTTTTGTCTGTATTGATTAGTTTCATCTGGTCTGTGATAATTGAATGCATTGGAAATGTGCTTGTTTGCCTAGCAGACCAGTATGCCTGGTTCTGCTGTGCTGGTCTGTATTTCTCTTGGATATCAGGGAGATTCTGGGCAATGCCTGTGTAACCTGGTGAGTGGCTGTAGTTTCCCACTGCCTCTATGAATGCATTTAAATTGAGGTAGAATACTTGAAAATCCATGCTTTAAGAATTTCGGGTGGAAAGCATTATTGAGTATTATTGTTGACCAAGCACAGCTTTAAATGGGCCTCCTTTGTGCATGCAGAATTAAAGTTTTCCCTTCATCTTACCAGGGCTTCCCCTCTCCCTCTCCCTTTCTCTGCTTAACCTTATAGCTCAACATTTAAAGAATTCACAGAGTGTGTAGAAGTCAAGCTCTCGCTGCTCTTTTTAGTAAGAGGGCCTCCCATACCCATCAAAAATTAAGGTGCATTTGTCTATGCTGTTCCCACCCTTCTTTGGAAGCTCAGCTCTTTCACAGGAAAAAATGCCCTTTTCCAAACTGACTGGCCAGAGAGGTAAGAAAATATATGATACACAGCCAAGGGATGCAGATCCCCACCAAAAAGGGGATTGATTTTTTTTCCATAAACCTCATCACACTAAAAGAATCACTTGACAAAGCAGAGCTGTTTGTGCCACATGCAGCAGCAAGGTAATACATGTCCCTCTCCGTCTTGCTAGTGGTGACTTTAACATCCTCCTTAGTTAAGAGATATACTAATGGCACTTCCTAACTGTTTTAGGGATATTTTATCCTTTAAGGGGGTTGGATTGAAATGCTTCCTCTTAGTTATAAAATTTCCTAGCAGTGCAGAGAGTTTATGCAGAGAGCTCATTCTGTCTGTAGACCCTGCAAGACCTATTGCCTACAATTTATCAACCCGGCTAGCTTTCTTATCAAAAATGTGCAACTGAATATGCTCTTGCTTCTAACAATCTTCCAGGAAAACAGTGATAAATGTTAATTTTTAACAGAAGACTTTTGTAGACCAATGTAGAACAGGAAAACATTTATCAAAAAAGGGTGATACTGGGTCATAGTGATACAAAGAAAACAGAAAGAAAAAGTAATAAAATAGTCATGAGACATTTTTTTTTTCTCTTTTATTCAATACAATTATAATATCAAGCACTTCAGAAATGTGAAGATATTATCTGGCCTATCTTCTGACAACATTTTTAGCCTGCCTATATATATGT
>VXBB01020619.1:515501-553094 GCA_013399915.1 Illadopsis cleaveri
TGATGATTTCTTTAATATAGTGCATATTGTTTCTTTTTCACATTTATCTTGTAGGAGTAGGAAATCAGAAGCCCCAGACAAAGAGCAGGTAAACATGAAACCTATCATTAAATCAGGGGATTTTTATTTGAAGAAGAAATTGTGTAATTTCACTAGGGAAGGGACACAGGGCTCCTTTCTCTGCAACCCATGACAGAACATTCCCTTCAGAGCTGCAGGGTATGAAGGGAAGATAGGTTCTGCCTCTGCCTGCGCTCTTGGCCCTAATGCATCCCAGTAAGGAGGAGAGAGGAACCCCAAACAGATGTAACTTCTCAAGTTACGAGTTTAGGGATCCTCTCCAACTTGCAACATGGCAAGTGTGGATGCATGCAGGGTGAGTTGCTCAGGGTGAGTGTACAGCTGCTATTCCCCACCCACAAAATCTTGCGCCAGCAGTTTCCAGCAAAGAACCAGGCAGGAGAAAACCATGCAGCTGGCGGTAACCCAGCTCTCAGATCATAAGGGTTACAAGAAATTTCCAGGAGAGGAGGAGTTATTGTTGCATTTCTTCTCTTGTTACCCAATACTGCTGTTTCGGTCACAAGATTAGTCAGTGATAGATCAGTACTTAAATATTTGGTGACAAAAGGTCAATTAGAGTCAGATCTTCTTTTCCCATAGAAAATGCTGACTTCTTGCCCTTGGTATTTTGACACGTTTAGGCCCGTGTGGCTTTTCTAAAAAAGAATTGATTTTATATAGTCCAGTCTTTCAAGGATTTAATGAGCATGACCCTCTAGTTTCATCTTTACAGTTTGCATTGTTTTCATAAAAAGGGATAAGCAAAATAAACCATGTTTTGCATGGCTGAGTTTAGCAACCGTAAACATATAAGCTACCAAAAAAAAAAAAAGCAAGAAAGTAAGAATGGTTCTGAAACCTTTGTTAAATATACTCTAAGAAGATTTGAGGTTTATTGCAAAAGAAGCCACTTTTTTCAGGTGAAAATTATGCATTTGATAGTTGAGCAAAGCATATTTCCGAATAAATTTAAAAGCCCTATTGTTAAAAAAAACCAGGCAAACAAAAAAAAAAAAGGAAAGTAGAAGTTACAAGACTGGCTTCAGTAAGTTCTGTTACTTATTTTAGCGAAAACATTATTTCTTCCTATTCTTCTTTTCACTGAAAATCAAACATGAAAAACAAAGCAAACAATAGAGATATTCAATCTATCAATATAAATTGGGCTGGTACTTCTCTAACTAGCACATAAATTGCATGAGGAAGAAATATACATTATGTTTGTTCCACTGCTGAGAAAACAGAGTTCATTTAGTCTGGACTACTGCATGAACCCTTTCCCTTCCTTTGGGATATAATGAGGGAACAAGATATGGCATCTGAAGGACTCTTGCTTTTGAAGAACATGACAAGTTTTGAATAAATACTAATGAAGACGTGAAAGTTACTGTGTACTCTTCTTCTCACTGTGGGGAACTGAACAGGCCTTTTCCTGGCTGACTATTTAATTTGCTAATTTGTAGAAGTCTGCTCTGAGAGACGGAATGCATATTTGTGTGACCATCTGGGAAATGGGAAGGGAGAGGAGAAGAGAGGGGAGGGGACAGAAGAAAAAGTGATGACAAAATGGTGGAACATGGCAGATGGAAAGGGGTGATTAAGGAAGCCTCCAATACCCTCAAACAATGAGTGTGGTTAATCTGGTGTGTGTCTTCTACCATGTTTGATAGAATCATCATCAGTTCTTGGGGGAAGACTGCTACTGTTCCTTAATTGTGTGCTTCATCACTCTGCAAACATTCTTGTGGAGTTTCTATGGACTGGAAGGCTTTTTTTGGGGGGGTGGAGAATTTTGTTTTGAATGCCAGTAATTCACCAGGTTTCATTTTCTTGGGGGACATTTTAAAAATAAATATTTGAGATATGTGTTTTATTTGTTTTATTTCTGAGATATTAGATACAATGTAAGTGTGGTTGCATACATGCATAAAACCCTTCCTTTTTCTATATAAAACATAATACAAGATATAGCTTGTACTACAAACTTATATTATTATAACATTGCCAGAAAGCTGCTTGAAGAATTCAACATGATTTTTCTCCTCTTTAGTTTTCACAGTAAAATTTCAGGAAAATGTACTAAAACATTTTGAATTCAGACAAACAAGTATTTACCCAACAAATAATGGTTTAATCAGAGTATCTAGCTTTGCAGGAGCCATATGATGTGGGTTGAAGAGCAAGCAAGCAATGTATTCTGTGCTTTACTTCCCGCTTTATTGATAAAATCATTACTGAAGCAGGTTCTTGTCTGTTGTAATTCACTATAACTTCTTTGGTTCTTATGCAATAATGCCAGTTTTTATCATGTAAGAAGAGCTGAGCTGAGATAGTTTCTGCTCATCAAATTTTATGGAGCTTGAATTAGTTTAAAATCCATTGCATTCTTACAGTGCTATTGAAACTTTGCATGGTTACCTTTCAGAAGTTCAAGAAGTGTGCAGTGTACAAAAAGCCCCCCCAAAACTTGCACACAAGGCAAAATTGTTTTCAGGACTATGGGAAATCCTTTGCTAGCAGGTCAATCTTATTAGTGAACAGTCAAATCTGTGGCAATGTGGCTGAATTGTCCTTCCAATTAAGTTTCCCACTTACTGGCCATAAAATTTCTGTATTATTCCTTGTAAAACAAACTGGAACACCTAGACAAAGATTTTGACACTTAATGATCCATATTATTATCTACTGTTCTTGAAAGGATCTGAAATTGAAGTTTTTAAAGCACTGAATTAAAATATTTTACTTATCACAGTAATTTTCTGATGCACATAATTTCCAATTTGCACAATAAATTAGAGTGTTTGCATAATAAAAGCATGCAATTGGCAAGAGTTAGTCAACTGATAAAGCCATTTAATGACTGACTGACATACAGGTGAATAACTGTAGCTAATTCAGCATATAATCACACTATATATGCTTACCCAGATGATAGATACTTCTAACACCTAATTTTTTTTACAAAATTTGGTTTCAAATAGCATGTAACATAAGTGATATGGAGAAACTCAGAATAGTCAAGATTTTTTTTTCTCAAGTCTGATTGCTTAGTATATTGCATTTTTAATTTGAACTGAAACATACTTTAAAAGATGGTATGTTTAGAAAACTTTCGAATATTGTTCTAAACTTATTTTTTAAACTTGTTAAAAAAGCCCAAACCCCCCATTTTCTAAAGGAAAACAAGAGACTAGTATATGTAATATGAACAAGAAGTCCTAATTTGTGTCTACAGCTGCTGATTGCACTAAACCCCAGTTCAAAATAAATGAAACTCAGTTAAACATAAATACTGTTCAAAATGAACTTCAGCTTTCTAAAATTAAGGCTGTAAGATGCTGACTACTGAAAGACTGTAGGATAGAGAGGACATGACCTTTGGAGGAAACGCTTGAAGCCCTGTTGTTCTGGAGAAAGCTGCTTACACAGAAGTATCTGCGGGCTAAAATGTGATTCAGTACTGTACAACCTCTCTCTTCTCTTCTTAAATGTGGGCCTTATTCCTTCTCTAAAACACCTTTAAGGAGTGCCATGAAATGCAAAGTTACACAACAAAAATCTCTTTATGTGAGATGGCAAAATATTTTCTCTTTTCTTTTGGAAGGAACTATGGTGTAGTTTGCCCTGCTCTACACACTCCATAAGCCGAAGGACTAAATATCAGCTCTGCTGACATGTATCATGAAGGTGTTCCTGTGCTCTCCTGCCCACAGCAGGAAAATGGGGCTTAGGGAAAAACCTCAATTAGAAGAACAAATCCTAATTTTAAATTATCAGGAGTTTGTTTCAAATCCTTGAGTCTGCCCAAAACATCCTAACTGTTGGGATAGTACAGATCTAAAAATACAGCCCAATGTCTTTCTTGATGTGAATCTTATCACAATTACCTTTTCTATTCAGTCACTCTCCCAAACTCATCAGGATTTTTATGCAGTTTCCTAACACCTTCTGCATTATGCAGCTTTTACAACATCACATACATGTCATCATTCATTAAAATATTGAAGCCAGCAAAAGGAGCAGTAGTGTTGGATGCAGGTATCAGGCAGGCTATCTCAGCTGCTTTGCTGTCATTATTTTCAACTGCTTCTGGAAAAGTGAAGATTTTTTCCAAAGGCCCTGGTTTCTCACTGTTCTCCCCATCTTCTTGCTGGCTTTCTGCCTCAGTGATGGACTCTGGTTCTTCATATTCTAGCTTGGTTTGCAACATCACATGGTCATTTTTGTCTAGCCATTCCTAGAAAAATTGAAATGTTAATGTTGGCAGAGATCAGTTATCTGTCAAAAGAAACCTGGTTGTACAGACACCAATTACCAATTTTCCTTTCATATTGGCATCTTTTCATGATAGGCCACAATGGAGAAGATGAAAAGGAAGCAAAGTAGAGAAGCAGGACATAAAATAGCAGGACAGAAGAAAGGCAGAATGAAAGGAAAGCAAATGGGATTCCAGAACTGCATACAAACTCCTGCTTATTCTTGACACCACATAAAATATATTTCAGTATTTAATTAGGGCCCTTAGAAAACCTTGGATGTGTAAAATATGTTCCCTCTTTGATAGACTCATGCTTTCTTTGACCCAAACCTTGACTTAATCCAAATTAAGACTAGTTTAGATGAAGAGTTAGGCAATGTAGCATATCTGTATTAATGCTTCAGTACTAATTTGAATTTGTATCTTTTTTCTTTTACCTGTAAGTTTCCATTGTGATCATTGAAGAGATCAGCAAATGGGTATTTTGGGTCTGGTACAGCCGGCAGGACTGACATCCGAACCCTGAAAAAAGGAAAAAAATACAAATTGATGTTTTTTTATAGCACAGTTATTCATACAATAATCTCCTTCAGCACAGTTCTGTACCCACAAATATATTTTACATGACAGTACTCTGTTCTTTATTTCTTTTAAATGTGTTCTAAAGTTAAAAAGCAGTTTTAACAGTCTGATAGCACCATCAGGCTAAGATAAATTTTTGATGAATTTTCAGCCCAACCCCAGTCTCGCAAAATCCGGAGTTTACACAAACTTCCAGCTAGTCAGCATGTGCCATTCTGCTTGATGTAGTGGTCAGAGCTTGCATTCTCTGGTTGCCTTCCCCTACACAGGGAAGATGGTGTAGCAACCAGCTGTATTGGCTGACTTACTGAACACAAACGTAAATGTGAGAAGTGAGAGAGAAGTGCAGGAGAAAAAACTCAATTATGAACTAAAAGGATAATTAGAGCCACAAATACTTTCATCCATGAAAATACATCATTTTTGCCTTTTTTTCTCCACCAAAAAACCCAAAATCTGGGGCCTTTGCAGGTTTGATTGTTGTTTGGTAGTTGTTTGGGTTTTTCTTTTTTTAATTGTAAATTCTAAACATGAACAGGATTACTGAACTGCCAATCTAAATATTCATATAGTCTTATTAAAGTTGAATGCATTCAAGCTTACTTTATCCTACTGCAAAGAGATATTTTGATTGCTTGATGAAGGTTGCAAAAAAGAACATTGCTTCAGAAGAAGTAGTTAGAAAAAAATGGCTTCTCAGGATTTAACTACATTTCTTAAAAAAGAGAAGAAATTAAGTGGAAGAGACAAAATTTTATCCTGAAACATTGTCCTTTACCAGAATTATTCCAATTTTGCAAATTAAAGACCTGAGTGTTTGGAAGTCCTGGATGTATTAACCCTCAAACAGTGATTAATCTACTGACTTCTACATCTTCACCATGACTTCTTTATCTCATAAGAATTTTCATCACTAAGAGGCTTCATCCAGAATGATAGCCCTATTTTCATGACATGGCTATTTAGTTATTTATCAATAACTCTATATTTACCTCTGCCATTTACACAGAAGAATTGAGAGGATAAGCATCAAGAGTATCGCCAGCGAACAACTTAAAACAATTTCTGTTTCTGGCTGAGGAGTTACATCATCATTACATGAATCTAAGAATAATTACAAAAAGAATATATCATAAATTTTTTTTGGCTTTAACTGTAAATGTTCCTAATAGTGCTAAAATGTTGACTTTTCTTTAAAAAGAAAAATTAAAAACCAGAAAAATTTTTAAGGACAAATAAGACAAGTTTAATTGTTCAATTGAGACTGAAAAGAAAATCTCTGCTTCCCCAAACCTTGCAACAAAATAAAAGTGTGCTTTTATTTATCTAAATTGACCTGGTACAGGACAATAGAGGGGGTTTATAGGCAGTGTAGATGCATTACGAATGAATCAAGTATTTCTATTCACCTTCATCACATATCATTGACAGTGATAAAGCAACCTTGTGCTATGATCTGTATTACATACACCTACTTACAGTCACTAAAGCTGCAAATGCAAGTTTACATGCAGCCCAAATGTCTTATCTCCCAAAAAAAAAGAAAAATAAACAATCCTAGCACACAAAGAGCCAGCAAATCACAAGAGTTGATACCCAGAAAGTAACTAGTGGCAGGCTAACACCTTACATGTAAGTATATAAAACTAATAAATTTGTGCATTTTTCTGCATTCTCAGTGTTCTTCCTGCAGCTTTTGTAATGCAACCTCAAACCTCTGCCTCCTACTACAGGCCTTCTGGTCCCCACAAAAATGCCAAAACTCTGGATGATTATTCATACAGGAGCAACTGTTCAGCCTGTTCCACCTCCCTGCTCTGTTAAGCTGCCAGGAAACAACAAGTCAAAATTATGACCCCCTGCTGAGTGAAGTCTTCAGGGTTTATGAAATTCCTTGAAGCTTCATGACTTCTTCTGAACTTCTTCTGATTATAGATTTGGAGTCAATAACTCATTAAAGTCCTGAAGAAAACTTCTTGCTCCAGTGAAAGGGCTGTGTCAATGTCACTTCTGATCCAGGGGCACACAGAATGTCTTAATGACTTAGACTGTCTCCTCTGTAATGTCCTTCCTTGTAAGCGCCTGCTGACAGCCTCCGGTCAAATGGTTCAGGTAAGGCTGGTAACTTGTCTGCTCTCAGAGATGCAGAAGAAGACATTGTTCTTATTTGTTAAGGGCATTTGCCAGCCCCACCTGAGGACATGCTTGCAGGCTCACAATTTGCATAGTGGAAGAGTCTTCTCTGCAGGTCAGCACTGTAGTCATGAGTGCACAGGCTACCTGTGGTCCAGGGTTTCATCCCAGCTTTGTGTACACAGATTGTCAAGTGAGCTAAAAGCCCATTGCATTTTACAGAATTCAGGTCTTGTTACACTGGACAACTGAGGGCTTCATAATTCTAATAAAGCCTAGTGGGTGGCATTTTGTGCTTAGGTAATATAAATGTGTTGGTATGGTGTACAGTCTCTTTTTTCCTACAGAAAATCTGGCATTTGGTTTTGATAAGCAATAGGAATACTGTTTACACTGACAATCTAATTAATGTCAGTCACCCTCAGTTAAATGCAACTGTCTGGTAGGAAAGCAGTGCTGGTAACTGGCTTTACTTCCCTTCAACCTCTTTTTTCCCATCCTCCTTGTTTCAATCAATCCAGCACTCTTGAGTATCAGACTTTTGTGACCTGTGGTCCTGTAGTTCAACTGGATGTACTTGCAAAACAAACTGCCTTCAAAAACTGGACATCAGGGATTTTCTTAAGAGTTCACATTTGATATCCACATATCATAAATGGGCACCCACCTTCAACACCCACACCCACAGAGCCCTCATGCATCACATCACTGTCACTGGGGGACCCTCAATGCTATTGTAATGCAAATAATAACACTCTTAACTTTGCTTATTATGACATATATTAATAGCTTCAGGGGCCATCAGGAGCAAAGTGGACAGAGTTAAATTAAACAAGCACAATTAAACATTCATGTGAACTTTCTGTGATAACTCAAGATGGAGAACAATAGCACAACATTAATTTGCTGTATGCCCTCAGCTTCTTTTGCAGTCATGCCTTCTTCTTTTCACTTAGACAATATATTGTATACATATATATATATTAGCTGTTACCTAATAACGTGCCATTCATCCAAAATGTTTCAGCTTCCCAGTCACTGCTGTAATTAGCTATGTTGCATTCTGGTACTCGCCTCCTCAGTCTGACCCGGAAAGAGTAGCACTTCCTTGGATCAAAGCCTTGCTCTCTAACGCTGCAGCACTTAGCAGTTCTGGACTGAGAAAGGTTTATCATTGTTAATTCTGGTTTTCAAGACAGTGCTTCAAAATGCTACACTCAGTCATGAGCACAGCTAGGACAAGGGATAGGCTGATGCAGAACCTCAGAACCGAATGTTAATTTCTCTGAGTTTACAGGAATTCTGTTTTTTGATTGACTTTTGACTATTCATATCCATCCCTTGTTTTATGGTATTGAGTTGAAGGTCCTAGCAATCATTGGATAGTGCACTATGTTACAGTTCCATGTTTTGAATATACAAAGACACTCCAATCCACAAAATATTTACAAGTTATATTTGAGAATGAAAATGTTTAAGTTAGTGAAATAATTGGAAATACTTAACAGCTAATTTTAGAATAAATAAAAATCCTGTGTGATTTCTTTTTTTTAAATTCTATTTCATTAGTTGTTTTTTTTTCTCTCTTCTTTTCCCTAATCTGTTTTCTGCCTCTATCTTTCCAAACTCCTCTATTCTGAATGTATGCCTTTTCCTTAGATTGCCCTCAGCTCTTAGGGTGGGAACTGCCTTTAATTTGTAAATCATTTCTGGCATGGAAGAAACCCAGGGTTCTAAAAATCTAGAGGTTTTCTGCTCGCAGCTATATTTGAAAATATAGGATGGGAGAA
Source organism: Illadopsis cleaveri (assembly GCA_013399915.1). NCBI lineage: Eukaryota > Metazoa > Chordata > Aves > Passeriformes > Timaliidae > Illadopsis > Illadopsis cleaveri. Next base: position 524,328 of record VXBB01020619.1, read on the forward strand.
AATTTGGAAGCAACTGTATTTTATAGTCTATGGATATGCTACTGCCAGCTCCTTCTAGTGTTGATTAAAAGTGTGATGTCCAACTGCTTTCAATGTTGATTTAAATGGTGACATTCAACTCACTTGCCACTCTTTGTCAAACTTGCTTTTGTACTGAAGCTCAAGTCTCAAGCAGTGTGCACCTCTCTCTGGTTTATTACAGCTTACAGTAACAGTGTCCTCTTCCCAGCAGAAGGTCACATTTTCTGGTGGACTGGGCTTTACTGAGAAAAAGAGAAACAAATTTTGCTATAACATCCTAAAAAGCACTTTAAAGTTAAAATAATTTTCTTCCTTCCTTGGCTCAATATTTCACTGAGTAATGAGAGATGAAGGTGGACTTTCTTCTTGGAGGTTTTGCTTTTGCAACTGACCTCCCTATTAAACATCAAAATGGAGCTTGACACCATGACACTGTTCACCATCTGAGGTGCCACATTCAAAGGCAGTAACTGTCTTACGTCAGGAACCTGTTGTAGCTACTTAAGGAAAGGACTTCCATCTCCTCACCCTCTCTGCAATCCAGACAAAGAAACAAGCTTCCTCATGGGAAATGAAGTGACAAATTCAGTACCATAAAACCTCCAAGACAGATTTTGCAGCTGCTGGAGGCCATGCGGGATATGGTGGGGCATCTGCAAAAGCCCTGGGCTCCTATCTATGCACAACTGAATCTGCCCCTCATTTGTTTTCAGAGGGTCTGAAGACAACTCCATGGTTTGGCCTACGCAGCTGGTAAGTCTTCAGCAGTAGGAAATAAAGAGGTGAAGAGTGCTACCTGCTTTCTTAATCCTTCTAGTTGCCTTTTTGCATTACAAAAACTCTACCTTCCTAATTTAAAGATTTCAGTCTGATCCTTGATATTTTTCCTTTGTTACCAAACCATTTTGAAATTAATTTTGCTATTAGTGGGTGTCTAATAGTGAAAATTTAAGGATCAGGCTGCACACTTCCATAATTTAAGAGAAATTGGTAAAATTATGAGATATGAAAATATTCTCAAATTTTGATGCCTTGTGTTTGTGCTTGATGCCTTGTGTGACAGATTTATGTTTAAACCCTTTTGCTAAAACATTATTCATAAATTTGGAATATATATATATATATTCAGATAATCCTCCATTGTATATCTTTTGTGTGATTGCCATTAGAAAAAATCTCTCCACTTTGAGTGATGCAGGTATGTGAAATTCCAGAAGTTTTGATAAACTAATCTCACACTAGATGTTGAATATGTATTTGGGGACAGGAAAGGTTTAATAAAAACAGAAACATCATCTCTTTACTAGTAGTGGGATGTCCCTTTTACTCTGCCAGACTATACCATAGCCACTCAGCTAACTTCTGTTGGCATCCAATGATGGCTTTGTGACAGTATCTTTGACAAGAAGCAGTTTGCTGCCTTGCATTGCATAAAAGATGGCAAAAGAATGAAGGTTGAAAGTATGAGAAAGATCACATAGTCAGCACTAAGACAAAAAACTATTATTCATTTTCTTGACCAGCTGGCCTGCACTAGACAAAGAACACTCATACATGTATTTAGTGGGACAACTCTGACTGTCCTATGTTATGTCATTTAACTGCAGCTGCACACAAGCCTACAATAACTACTGGTGACAGCAGGGAACAAAAATCAGCATGAAAATCAACAAAAATCAGAATGAAGTAACTGTAGTTTTGCTTTGATGTGCACATTAAAACCATTTTATATGCTATATAAATTATCTCTTCTCAAATTTAGAGAACTGGAAAATCTGCCAAAGTAGTCATTTTTCATACTTACTGTAAAAATCAACTTTTAATTGTTTAGAAAAAAGCTCTTCACTTCCATTGCTGTTCCTGATAGAAATGGCAAGGGTAGGTCCTTCTGTCTTAAAAAGACATCCAGAATTATAATCTTGATCCAATAAATAGGTGGTACATGGCTTCCAAACTTTGTGCTTGCTTTCACTAAATCTGTAAGTGAAATAATATTGGTAAGTGGAAAACTTAACAATTAACACAAGTTAATTAATTTTTTTTACTGCTCTTTCTTTTTTCTTTTTTTCAAATACCACCCGAGAAAAGTCAGCATGGTTTTTCTTGAAGTCCTAAATTTCATAGTGGTGTGAGGGAATTAATCACAAACTTCACGGAAATTTCAGCCCTGGGTTTTGATGCAGTCTGAAATAATCAAGTTTCATTCATGCTGTTGTTTTCTAATAAGAGAATGACTTGCTCAAAGAGATGTTCTCATGATCCTGTTTTCAAGACTGTATTGTGAAAAGTTCTTCCACCTATACCACCCGGAAAGAAAAGATAAGCACTGTCTTTAAATAAAATATTACACTTCTGTTAGTCATTAAAGATGTCAGTTAATAAGGAAAATATAGACACATGTATGGAAAAAACACTTTCAATGGTGTAAATAGCATTAACATTTAGCACAATGATGGAGGTGAGACGAATCTTTCATATCATGTCTGTTGTGACTGATTACTCACCAGATTTATTGATTTGCACACTTCTGTAGGTTGTGGATATAAACAGGTTTCATGCTAGATATTAACAAATGTTAAAATCATTTCTAGTTCACAGAAGATTCAAATGGACTTGGATATTTCATTCTCCCTAGGTAAATCCTTTAACATGAGAGGAATAGGCACTGACAATACTCACGTGTAAAAAAATGATACATTCTCATTATGAAAAAGCTCTCTTGTTGCCCATGTGATCTGCATCTTCTCCTTATTGAAGTTGATTATTGTGATGTTGATGGCATCTTTCCAACCTGCTCAGGACATTTATGGAGAATATGATTTCAGGATTGAGTAAGAAAAACATCCCTTGACATTAGTAGGCAATTAGTATTTCTAAGACATCTATGCAATAGGCTCAGATGATTGTAAAATAAGAAGACATAAGAACTTCCAAAATACAAGGAAATAGAGTAAAATAACACAGAGAGGTTAAAATTAGAATTTCAAAATAATTAAATGAAGGCATGCACAGCGACATGAGAGAGAGACTTGGCCACATGGTCCCAGGACCAAAAAGCGCAGACTGGGCTCATTCACGCACTGCAGAAGGTCCATACCTTGAGGACAACTTCCCGCATAATCCCTGCTGAGGCAAACTGTTTGGGAACTAACACTGTAGGGAACGTCTGTATAAACTGGCAGATGTTTGCTGCAAGAAACAAGGAACTATCACCAGAAATGCAGACCAGTCAAGACCCGGAGGAAGACAGAGCAGATTAGCACAAGCAGATGTATTGCATATTTGATCAATGCCCCATTCCACCTTAAATGCAAGCATGACCATTTAATGTCCTCTGACTGCACGCAGATATTTCCTCTCTGATCATCTCCTTGTTACTGTTCTTGCTAGGGACACAGGACTCCAAAATCAGACACTGAAGATAAACCTGATACTGAAGAAATGGCGAAATTAAGAAGGCAAAAGGATTAGAAATCCATTCTATATCAAAAATTATTTTGCATTCTATAAGGTGTGAAACTGTGTTTACTTGAATGAATAAAGAGGAAGAAAATGTATTATCAAGAAACCACTTGAAGGTAAAATTTTCAGACTTCTCTCCCCAGCTGTGAAATGTTTACCACTAAAAATCTTTCCTGGAATATTCCTGTCCAGAAGGAGAATAGAGGATTTTAGCTTTGCTGTGTACAGTTTATGCTCCTCTGGACTTTTGAAGGGGTTCAAAATTCTAAAATATTTCTTATGAGATTTTCATCATACCCAGTCATTCTGATTACTTCATGGGAATCAAGAATAACTATTCTCATGGTGGCTATCTTTTGCTCTGTAGTCAACACAAAGAATGTGAGGCGTGGGTTCGGGTAAGCATTTTGCCTATTTTCATGCCTGTATCTGTGTCTAGGTGCTTTGCGACTACTCTAATTAGAACATTTTCGTGGAGGTGTATTTGTGGTGTAACATGTAGTTCTGTCAAAACCCTTCAAGAGAGTTATGACAAAAACCCAGGACATACTTTATTTAACAATAAATAGAAAGTTAATTGAAATGGAATAGAAATTATAATAAACCATCTGGTGATATATATATATATTATTTCCTGTGCTCCAATTTTAAAGAATTTCATAAAAAATCAGTTTCAACATAATGAAGTAGGCATGTAGGACAGAATCTTACCAATCTTTTATCATTAAAGACTTTGTTTTCAGAGCTCTAGTCAGATAAATTTTCTTCTGTGCTTCCCAATTTCATGAGTTGTGAAGCCTTTTTGAATGTAGCATGAGTTGCACTTTTTGAAAATGTACAGTAGGTATTTGCATGTATCTTCAAATTATAACATGTATCTTTTGTATCTTTAAATTTCAACATGAAGGCATACATAACCTAAGTGAGTTTCTTTAGTTTAGATTAAATTGACACCAAATCCTCTGAGGATATATACAGTTTATCTGGAATATGTTTTTTCTTTTTGATGATGTTTCCCTTGCCATTAACTGAAACGGTGTTTGATTTCAAGCAAGTATGCACCTATACTTCTGCAGGCAGAATCATTTGGATCTTCTGCTAATGGAAAGAGAAAGAGAATAGAGGAGACGGGTTCTCTCCCTTTGACGGAATTTTTTTGAATTCAGCTGTGACATCAGCATAGGTCATTCTCAGCTGGTATGTCTGATCTCCCACAGTAATTGCAAGTATTTAAAGCCCTCTTATTATGATCCTGGAGGAATATAATACACCAAAGCCACACATTCATAATTATTCTTTCTATTATAATAATGGATAGATGAAAATGTCAAAAATGTTATGAATAGGCAGTCCCTGGGCTAAAAGAGGTGGCACAACTTTCTGTCTGAGGATGACCTCCTGGTCTACCTACGTATGCAGCATGCTGCAGTGCTGCAGGACACACACCAGTGCCCTGGAGCAAGGGCTTCAGAGACAATTATCCAAGACTACACTTTCCATAAAACCAGACAGGGACTGGTAAGATTCTGCACAAGACTTGAACCTCACAGGCCCTGCCGGGCATCTAATTCTTCTCAGGACAGAGAAGCATGGAAAATAGCACTATGGTGTGTAGAGAAAATAGTTCTACAGGGGAAAAAGAAAAGAAATTTCCTTGAGCAAAAAATTATGCAAATACAATCATGAGCAAGAATATGATCAAGTACTTTCCACCTCCTTTCTCTTTTTCAAAGATTATTACTGAGAAAAAATACTTCTGAAATGGAACACGTAAAAAGGTTAAATGTCATGGAACAAATTTTAAAAAAAGAAAGGGAGAGGCAGAATATCAGTCTTCGAAGATAACAGAATGAAACATGCATGTACTGGAACAGTCACTACCTCATTCATGCACAACAAAGAAGAAAAACCACTTTTGATTTCCTTACACTGACGAAACCTGATAACAAACCACATGTTGAACTTCCACATATTGCAGTACACTGTACAGAAACTACCTGAGAACAAAACCCAGATCTGAACTTATAGTCTTTAGTTACCCTTAAAAGTACTGCTCAGTGAAGGACAGATTCAATTTTTTAACAGGAACAAATGTAAGCGAACATGCCATTTGTGCGTGAGACTGCTGAATTGAACACATAGGGCATAGAACGAATAGAAAACATCTTTTCAAGAAGAGGAAAAAGACAGCAAGTGAAAGTTTTTTGCATAATTTTGAGACGAGGTATAATTCTTACGGCATAATTCTTAGAATCCACCTAATGGAGTGCTTTGGGGTTTTTCTCTGGGGATCACTGACCATTGCCAGGCATCACAACACTGCATAAAATAATCCTCACAACTCTAACTTTCAAATTTTGTTCCACAAAGGCATGCCATCAGCACTGCATGGCCATAGGTGATTGCCATCTCAGGGAAGGAAAGTCACCTTCCCTCACAGGACAGCCAGTGACTCACAAGGACAATTAACCCTGGGGAATCAGGTGGTGCAGCATTGTCAAAAATGGTATTTACCATGTGTTTGGCAGAACAGGGAGCTGACTTATAAGATGATAGAATGAGATCATAACTTTAAAGAATTTCTTTTTCCTTATAAAATGAATGACAAGGAACTTGAGGGAAATTATCTAGAGTCAAGATTAGATTTTTGACGTAGGTATTGAGGTTTATGTTTGATTACTGTAATAATGCATTTATCTTTGACAAGCTATAAGTAATGACATTGCAGAAAAATACCTAAAATAGAGATGTTCTTAGGCAGCCAAATGACTCGTCTTTAATAATTTTGCTGTGTAATATTATTTTTATCTTGATGCTTTCTCAGGAGCAAAATATTACTGATCTTTTCCCATGGTGTTCATTCTTTCAGAGTACTAACTGCAGAAGTCTTACCTTGAATGTGTTTTATCCTTCTTTTTTCAGTGAAAGTTAGTCTTTTTTGGCTGCAATCTACTCTGTCAGAAAACTTTCATAGAAATCTGTTTTGTTTTTGAGGAGACCACTTTCACTTCTGTTGGACATTAATTTTTGTTTGGTTCAATCCTCTATTCAAAAAAAGCATGAATATTGAAACACACGAGGTAAAATATACACAGAAATATTGTTAGCTGGTATATAAATTTCTAAATAAATATATGGGGATTTGAACTTACCAGAAGATTGTGACTGAAAAGCCACAAGGTTGCCCAGTATGAAGACCATTGAATATGCTTGAAAGATGAGTCTCATGGTTGGAATGATACAACAGACTGTGAAGAAATGAGTAATCACAATCTCTGGATTTACTATTTGATCACTTTATACCAGATGCTGGAGGGAAGTGGAGGAGATGACTACAGGAAATAAAAAAATGGCTTATCTATAGCTACAAACAAATCAGAAATGACTTCCTTCATACAATGTAAAAACAAATCCTCAGAATATGAGTGTCTCTTTTTCCAGCTTTATCTTCTCACAGCTATATCAAACAGAGGAGACCATAGCTCTGATGCAAATGAGGACGAGGTAGCTGTGCAGAGGTGTGACCACACAGAATCACAGAATCAATCACAGTCACAGAACAGGCATGGTTGGAAGGGACCACAGTGGGTCCAACCTCCCTGCTCAGGCAGGCTCATCCCAGAGCACATGGCACAGGATTGTGTTCAGATGGTTTTTTAATATCTCCTGAGAGGGGGACTCCACACCCTCTCTGGACCATCTGTTCCAGTGCGTAGTCACATGCAGTAAAGTTCTTTCTCATATTCAGGTGGAATTTTCTGTGCATCAGTTTCTGCCCATTGCCTCCTGTCCTATTGCCTGTCACCCCAAGAAGAGCCTGGCTCTGTGTTCTTGGCACCATCCCTTCAGATACTGTCAGACACTGATGAGGCCACCTCTCAACCATCTCTTCTCAAGGCTGAACAGGCCCAGCTCCCTCTGCCTTTACTCTCAAGAGAGATGCTCCTGTCACCTTCTCCTCTTTTTCACCCTCTGCTGAACCCTCTCCAGGGGGTCCCCTCTTGAGCTGGGGAGCCCAGAACTGGACACCCCAGATGGGACCTCACCAGGGCTGAGTAGAGGGGCAAGATCACCTCCCTAGGTCTGCTGGCAATGCTCTTCCTTTTGCATCCCCAGACACCACTGGCCTTGGCCCTAAAGACACACCGCTGCCACAGGGACAGGTTGTTGTCCACCAGGACCCCCAGGTCCCTCTATGCAGAGCTGCTCCCCAGCAGGTCAGCCCCAGCCTGTGCTGGTGCCCAGGGTTGTTCCTCCCCAGATGCAGGACCCTGAATTTGCCTTTGTTGAATTCCAGACAGTTCCTCTCAGACCCTCTCTTCACGTGTCGAGGTCCTTCTGAAGGGCTGCACAGCCCTCTGGGGTACCGGCCACTCCTCCCGGCTTTGTGCCATCAGCAAATTTGTTGAGGGGATACTCTGCACCTTCATCCCAGTCATTGATAAATTGATTAAACAACATTTGGCCTAGTATTGAACCTTGGGGGACACCACTAGTGACAGGCCTCCAACTAGACCCTGCACCATTGATTATGACCCTCTGGGATCTGCCATTCAGACAGTCCTAAATTAGATAACTTTTTCCTATCTGGTCTTGAGCTTTTTCTGTGCTTGCATCCAAAAATGTACAGTAACCTTCTTCTCACGCAGTGGCTCTCTTGGGCAGATGATCAAGTCAGTCACAGTGCATGTGAAATGCCCTGGGCACACACACCATGCTGCCTGAGACCCCTGAAGTACATTTTGCTGCAAATTTCTCAAGAGTAGAAGCTTGTCTGCCATGCCTGGTACTAGGCAGGCTGGGAATAAACCCAGAAGTGCTGCCATGATTTTTTTTTAGGCTTGTTTTCATTCCTCTTAGATCCCTGCATAAAATGTTCACTGTCCTTTTTAACCCAACAGCACTATTTGTCCAAAAAACCTCTTTCAGCTTAGTCACATCATCAAAGTCTGTGTGTCCCAAGAAGACCCATTCAAATCTCAGTAATTCTTGGAAACCCCAGCATGACTGTCTGACATACATACAGTATTCTGTTAACTGTCTGGTCCCTGCTTTGACCAACTTCCTCCAGGGAGCCACTAATTCCTGGAACTAAAGTAACAAGCAACACAAAAGTCAAATACTAAACTAGGTCATAGGTGATAGTTAATGGAAAGCTAATATCACTCATGGTTTCCACAGCATTGCAAAACTCAGCGAGATAAACAAAAGCAAAGGTCCAAAATCCTCTGGTTCCTCAGGACATGGTAACTCCCACATGTCCTCATTTGGGTTAAAAACACATTTTTCTTCCAAGAAATGAGTCTTATCTGTCCGTAGAGAACATATAAGTGTGATGGAGCCAAATCTGTCCCTTTCAGCTTTTCACACAGGTAAAATACACCATTCTGCAGAGCTCCTAAGGTAGTTCATTGTTAGGAGGGAAGGGATAGAAGAAGTCCATAAACAAAGTAAAGATATCTAAAATAACTTCTGGATTATAATTATTTTGACTTTGAGACATTACATCTAAAACAAGGTCTAATTCTCAAACAATAACACAACATTTTCACTCACCTTTTCCTTATACCATGTGTTGGCACCGCAGGTAATTATCCCTCCCACCAGTCTTGTCTACTTTCTTGTATACGGAGGTCAAACAAATCTCTCTTTTTACTACTTTGGAACCCAAACCGAGGGCTGAGGTCCTGGGGAATAAAAATGACATCTAGGTCAAAAAACCTACTTGTATTAGGCTGATGCACAGTTGAGCTATTTTTGCTATTGCTGAGAGAAATATCAGATTTGGCACTAAAGGGATGTAGGGCTTTGGCACCTCCCACATCGCCCCCATGCAGGCAGATACTGGCCCAACCATCTGCCTTAGGTTCTGTTTACTGGAAGCCAGCTCTGATTACCTGGTTTGATTTTTTTCATGATCTTAGTCCAAGAACTGAAAAGCTGCGAGTGATACCACAGGATCTGTTCTCCTGGAGGACTTTTTCTGCCTGCCTGCAGGAGTGTACTTGATTAACTTGTCCATGTCCTCTGGGTCATTGCTCTCAAGAGGATAAGGACAGAGCATTGTCACAATGTGGCCCAGTTTCAGGGCTCACACACAGTGCAGTGTTAGATTGTTTGGCCTGAGAAAACAAGGTTCATTCTGCAAATTCATGCAGGAATAGGGAAAGCAAATGGTGAAGATGAGCTGAAAAGTAGCAGCAGGGGCTGACTGCCAGAAGAGAAAATTCTCAGCAAGACACACCATGCATGAGAAAAATGCAAGCAGTGCAAGCAAATTAAAAGAAGCCTTTTTGACTTCATTTTTCATTTTGGATCAAACCGCACAAACAAATCTTGGCCCTCTGCCAGCTCCTCTACCCACGGCAGCAGCTCTTGGGTGGCTGTACTTGCCAGCTGCAACTTCCAGCACCCTTGCTAACTTTCATCAGTTTCCTTCCTCTCTTTTTTATTCCCCTATTATTTAATGGGCAGTGTTAAATGGGTCTTGGATCACCACGTAGTTCAGCAAAGTAAATTGTACCAGTTTAGTTTTTTCTTCAGTTAGAGTCAAAACAATCAATAGTCAGTGAGTAATTTTCATTTATTGTTACTTACTTATTCATGGCCTTGCTCACAGCCTCCACATAAAGCCCTGAAAAACAGCAAGATTATCTCTTTTTTGCAGAAATGACCTCTTTTAATTTTTAGCATTAACAGGACGTGATTTCAGTGTGCTTTGAGTGAGTGGGATAAAGGGAACAGTGAACCATTTATATAAAATAGTGAGTCCTATCACTCCATGACAAATTAGTTTAGTCAACTTGAGACAGTGTCATCAGGAGAACCTGATTCCCTGTTTTTAATGTGCTGCAAAGAGCATGTGTAAAGATCTCTACTGTACACTTTGGACACATCTTCTGCCCATGGGAAAAGGCTGGGGGAGCAATCTTCAAGTGCCCCTGGAACTTTTAAAATTCACATTCTTATACAATCACTTCAAAAAGTGTCACTTGGTGGCCTGTCCTTGTATCATCATGGCTTGGCCTTTCCTAATCTTTTTTATGAATGACAGGAAAGAAGTGAAGGGAAAAAGCCAAGCAAAGATGGCAGGCGGACTGCATGGATGAGCAAGGAGCTCCTACTTAAATCAGACATAAAATGGATTCCACACACAAGAGGTGGAATCTGGTTGATCTTTCAGGGGCAGAGTTAGAAAAGTCAAGGCCAGCATGGAGTTGAATCTGTTAAGGGAGGTGAAAGGCAACAAGAAAGGATCCACAGGTGTATAAATAGTGAAAGGAGGACTAAGGAAGACACAGACCTGCTGTTGAATGAAGCCCATGCCATGCAGGGCCTTTGTCAACACAATGGAAATTGTTCTCTTTGTTAAATGTCTGATACTGACATTAACTGTTCCTATATAAATTTCAAATCCTTACCTAAAAGAATAAGCATGCTTGGTCAATAAAAAAAAAAAAAACAAAAAAAAACGAAAACGAAAACAACAACAAAAAAGGTATCAACATAAATGTTCCATTAGCAACTAAAAAAAAATAGTCTTTAAGGAATAGACCCAAGACATCAATAGAATAGAACAGAATAGAATATATTTCAGTTGGAAGGGACCTACCTAGTTAGAATGACCATCTAGTTTAACTGCCTGATCACTTCAGGGCCCACCAGAAATTAAAGCCTGGTAATAAGAGCATTGCCCAAATGCCTCTTAAACACAGACAGGCATGGGGCATTGACCACCCCTTTGCAGGAAGAGTCTTTTAAGTGTTTGACTTCCCTCTCAGTAAAGAAATATTTCTCAATGTCAACTCTGAACTTAAAAGAAAAAAAAAAAAAAAGAGATCCATTGGCTGAGGTTAAACATCTTTTTAAAAATCAGAAACAAACAAGAACCTCTACAAAACTAATCATGAATAGTTGAAGTTATATAGCACTGAAATATAATTGAAAAAAATTAATGGGTAGTATACAACAATCTGTTTATTGAATGAGCTTACCTGTTTCATTTATAAAAAGTCTTTCATTATTCCAGTTAATGGTGCATGTTCCATTTTTTACTACATTGCTTTGTTAAATTTTATCCTTGCTGTGTGTATCCTTAAAAAAATTTGTAATAAGTAATACATTTTTGTTCTTCAAGTTGTGTTTTTGTTTTCTGGGGAAGAAAACAATGAAATTATAAATTTAGGGATGCATCCTCAATTTTGGGAGTATTTTGCATCAAATGGAAACCTAACAGTCATTTACATTTCTATTCTCTTTCTCTTTTCCCATCTGTTTATATCAATGTCACATGTTGGGTCCTTCAATTAAGAGTCAAAATGGTCAAAGTAAATTTTATCATATGTTTCTATAAAACAATCTGTAATAAAACAAATAAATTTATGAAGACCTTTTGATTGCATAATCCTTAAGACCATGTACGATTAGGATTCTCATGATTTAATATACCTTAATATACATTAGTAAAAAATAAGACCATGTAATTACATAATTACAGTACTACAGTCCTGTAATGCTAGGAAAGATTAGAGGCTAAATGTAATTTCTGTGAGTTTTAGTTATTCTCCTTCGAAGAAGTCTACTGTTTCCATCTGCCATGATGGAATATTTTGACCTATTTTTGAGATTTCCAAACCTCTTGCACATTCCTTTTCAAAACACCCAGCACATCTGCCCTTGGTCTTTCCTGGTAAAAGGCGGGACTCCTGTCATCCTGGAACAATTGCATTGCAAGTGAGGAGCTTTATTCATGTTCCCTAAAATGGTAAAGAAGCTGAGAGGGATGCAACAGGAACTAATAGTGAACATATATGTCAGAAAAAGGTCTGATTGATTAAAGAATATATAAGCTGAAATAGGTAGGAAACTATGGTAGATTACATGGGGGAAGACAAATCTAAATATTAATTTTGGAATACATTTCTGGAAAAAAACATATTTTACTGAAGTACATCCTTCCATCTAGGTACCTTTCCTATACTTAAATAAAAGGTAAAACAGGGGACAACAAGAAACTTCAAACTAGTCACTGGTGTTTCCATTGCTAAAAAGAAAGAATGGAGCCAGTATAAATGGAGCCAGTTAATGGAGCCAGTATAAAACCAGTAATCTTTCCTTCTCCCATCATAAAGCTATTTCATCCTGAGCATCTCATTTCTCCATAGTCCTCACTTGCTGAGTGCAGTGGGCAGGAGACCACATCGGGAATATGTCTGGGCATTATTTAATCTTTCTGAGTTTAAACTCCTTTGGAATACATCCAACAAAATACGCAAGGTAAAGTGGTGAAACATCTCTTAGAAATCACAACATGAAGGGAGAGAATGGTTAAATAACTATTTCAAAACTGGACCATAGCCTCTCCCATAAGCTACTTACAACTGGGGCTGCACTATGGAAATCCTGGCATTCCTTTTAAATCCTGAGAGAAATAGCATTGTTTCTGAAAATCAATTTTTATGTCCCACACACCATGCACTGACCTATTATTGCAGAGATTGATGACTATCATTGTCACCTTTTCAGGTCCTGGATTCCATAGTGGCATTCTGTTCTCATGTAGCGAGCTCATGTGAAACTGACTCCAGTGAAAGTTAGAGATGTTAGAAAGGGTATGAGAGGAAAAGAGTAAGATTTGGTCTTGATTTTCTTCTGTGTTTGTAGAGAACAGATACTGTCCCCAAGGATGATATGTGAGGCATAAGACGGCAAGGAAAACCGGCGACAGCCAAAAGGGTTTTGCCTGCAACATGTACACCTGTAGGGCACAAAGAAGATGGGGCACCAGGCAAGCACTGATTTCATGCTTGTGTTCTCTGAAGGCGCTGAAGGCTCCTGCACACACTGGTGAATCCCAAAGGGTCAGGAAACTCCATGAAATGCACCCTGGTTCCCTCCCCCTGTTCCCCCGACTGCTGCAGACAGTGATGGGGAGGAGATAAGGTTCAGTTTAAGAGCTCTTCCAGAGAGCAGCTGCACATGCAGTTACACAGGAGATACCGAAAGTAAGATAAGGACATTAAGAATGATTTTTTCCACATTACTTTTAGTTTCTTATGAATGCAGTTACTTTCATATATTATGACTAAATGCAGTTGTTGGATTTTTCTGCTGTTGAGTGCAGAATTTAACATTGTGAGTCAGATTATTGAAGTAGATCTATTTCGTTGTTTACAACTGTTTGGGATATGCATTGGAAAAGGGCAAGTAACAGGCTGTTCCTGCAGCCTCTTGTATGACTTCTGTCATGCAAGCTACAGCACCAGCAAACTAATGCTCACAGCCTTTCAGCGAGATGTTAATTTCAACATGCACTGACATAGCTTTGAAAAAGCCCAACACCACCAGATTTTACCCATTGCTGATATGTTGGTGTTTCAGAAGCTTGCCAGGTGGAGGGTGTGTTGAAACTGGCTAAATACTTTCCACACTTACTGTCTGTGCTCAGCTTAACAGCAAAAAAACTTGTGGCATCTGGAAGAAAACATCTAGTTTTTTTAAAAAAGGAACGTAACAGTGTGAAATAATGCTAGACTGAGCAGTCAATAATCTCAGGATGTACTGCAGATTCTTATCTGTGAAAAGCATTTTAATCCTTGTCTCAGGTATTTGTTTTGAAAGATGCAAGTCCCATACTCATTTTATTCCTCACACAGTTGATTACATTGGCTTCTATATTTTTTTTTAGGTAAGAAAAAGCTGCCCAAATATTACAGCATACTAAAAACTCCATTTTTCTGAAACTACTGAGAAAGGAATTTTGGAAACCTAGGATTTTAATTTTTGAACTGGACCTGATCTCTGCTGGTATTTTCTTATTGAGAATTTTTATTTCCTCTCTCATATTACAATTCTTATCCCACATGGACTTTGACTGAGAATCATCACTTTTCACCTCTAACACCTAAATTCAATCACAGAAAGATCTGCATAGCTGGTAGTTGGAACTGAGCCCTGTGAACCTGTGATGTACTGAACAGTTCATTCTCATTTTCAGAACAGATTAAATTTCTCATGAACTTTCTACTCCTGAAAACGTCCACATTCCACCACTGTTGTTGGCACTGTCCTGAAAATATTCCAGACTGCAATCACTGTTTAAATATATTTCAGTGCTCTTCAGTTTAATTCTTGCACAAAATATGACAAAATCAAAGATATTTTGAACAGTGTTCCCTTGACCTTGAAATCAGGTACTGAGAATTAATTTAGATTAAAATCAGCAAATATTTTACATCAGTCACAGGGTAGTACAAAAATCAGAATATGAGAGCAAGGAACCGTGAAGGAGAAATATGCAGGGAACAGAATTTCCTTATGCTGGTGTTGCTCTCAGGAAAAAAATACACCTCAGTCACAGTGGTGGATTTGTACTCCTGATTGAATCAAGGAAATACAAACAGATCCTTTTGTGCAAATAGTGCAAGGCACTACACAAGAAGCATTTGCTACAGGTGGCAACAATCCTTAATTTTCCAGGGTGTTGAAGACTAATGGATTTTGCCAGAGTATAAGGCGTGGAAAGGGCTTTTTAATGGTACTAAAACTTTGGAGGACCCTAAGAAGAGCTACAAATCAGCTGTTAAATTTTATCTAGAATAAGTTTGCTCTGAAGATTGTTATCTGCACTGAGCAGCAAGCAGGGAGCAGAGATCCCTGACCTCGCAGACCAATGAGAGACCTACAGCATGTCATCTGAAAAGAGAAACAAGGCCGTCAAGTTTTGTTCTTGCTCTAGGAAGATGGCACTGTTCATTTTCTTCACTTCTTCATCCAATTATTTTAGCATCAACTATTTTGAATGTGCCCTCCAGAACAGGCATATCTCCACTTTAACTTACCCTGTGTTTTACGAAGGATGGTTTAGATCTGACTAACAGCAAGCACTTTTCATGAAAGCCTGCTGTGATTCTTAAAACGAGCAGTGGAGGCACCCTAGCAAGTGTCCAGCACTATGAAGCGTTGCTTGAGGCTGTCCAGGAAGGAGCAGAGCTTCTTCTATAGCAGCAGGCTGGTGTAAGAGCCGTCGTTGCTGGGGGGATCAAGGGAAATCACGTCTTCCAACGACGAGCAATAGCTGGGAAAGACTCCAGCATCTGGCAAGATAAATGCAAGCAGGTTTGGACTCTGATGAGTCTCAGTGGGGCTTTAATAAAAGAGAATTACTGAAAATTTGCCAGGTTTGATATAAATTAAGTAAAATATCAAAAGTGAGGTTTTCTAATACTCACAAAAGAAACATGAAATGACCACTTTTTATAATGTACCCACGAAATTGTCCCCTATATGTTAAAAATAGGATCTTTTAAGGCATCCTGAACTACACACCTGTCTTTCCACATTGTATCTAGATCAAGCCAGTTTTTCATTTGCAAACACACATAATAAAGTTATTTGTGTCTTGCAGACAATAGAAGAGGGAAAACAAGCCAACTGTGTCACCTGGCTTTGGGCTGTATTCCTACTGACCATTTCCTGCTGGATTATGGGGGCTTCATTCCATGTCTTGTTTCTGTCTTTCAGCTCAGGGGCTGGTTACTCTTAGATCTTACTGAGTTCTTTCCTGAACTCAGTTCTGAGACTGAGTTCTTTCCAAGTGTTTTTATGTTCTTGATTATGTGAGTCTGTGTCTGTGTGTGCACTCACACACACATCTGTATGTATAGCTTCTACGTAAATAGATGCATAAATACATGTGTAACCATATTCCATGACAGATTGTTGCTATGTAGACATATGAACATACTCATGTATTTTATTATTTTACCTTGGGATGAATCAGACACTTATAGTTCATTTTTCTGGATCCAAGGAAATCAGATTTCAAAAGTGATTTCAGCACACCCCTCAGAATATTGCATCATTAATACCCTCTGCTGTCCTGAAAGTCTAATATGGCAGTTCATCTGCCTTCCTGGCTCACTCCCACTTGCGATGTGGGAGTGTTGAACACAACCAAATGTGTTGGTTTACATTTGTAAATTATACACACGCAGCAATTGAAAGAACTCTCATAGCAGGTGGAGTCACCATCTATGCTCAAGTGCCTTCAGATGATGGATTTTATACCGTAAGCATCACAGATTACACCCAAAACTGTTTTCTTTTTTTCTTGGGTGTGACCAGATGTGAAGCACTAGCTGACAAGAATCCTGACTTACTGATTGTGCTAGAGGAGGTCTCAGGGAGGAAGAGCTGCCCACTGACATGGCCTCTGTCCAGTGGTCCTGGAGACCACAGCCAGTGTGGGGTCAGGAGCAGCTCTGCGAGGGCGACAGCTCCAGCTCTGCACTTAGGCTTCAAACTCAGCCTCCTCCACGGGAGGACACAGCCATGTGAAGACATATTTTTGAGTGTGAGAATGGAGATGAACTGTGTGAGGATAAAGTCCTCCACAAACTCCTCAAGAGAACATAGAATCTACTTAATACTCTGCTGTCACTACTTAAGATGTTGGACTAAGAGTAGTAACTTCATGCATGTCAAGAGTGGATGCTCTGGGGAATACAGGGAAATAAAATGGCTTTGAATGCCTGAGTGGTGAAAAGTTAAAGAACAGATAAATTTTTAAAATTAGCATATGATTTCATGCAGAGCTGAGCTGGAAAGTGTGATACAGTCAGGCATTGGCATTGAAAAAGCAGAATCAGCTCCAGCTCTCCCATTTTAGCAACACCAGCAAAGCCACAGTTATCTGTATTTCACCTTGTTAAATTACTCTAGTGCTCTGTTTTTGTCCTGTATTTTATTTCAGAATGAAATGAAGTGCAGCTGCCTTTAACTCATTCCATCAATAAGGGGTTAAATCTTTTTTTAAAAATTTTATTGTATATGTTCAATTAACAAACAAAATTAATACATAAAAAATTATTCAAACTTTTACTTATTATATTTTTAAACATTTAAATCACCACCTGGAAAGCTTTCAAAAGTTAAACTGTTAATTTCTCCAGAGTTCTGATTTCATTAAATGAAAAAATTAAATTATGATGGCAATAATAAATTTAAATAGTTTTTATTAAAAGAGATAGAAATAAGAATGTCAGTAGTTGGGAGGGCCAAACACACAGTCCTCAAAAATAGCAACTTTGTTTAGAGAAAACTTTCCTCTGCAGAAGGTGGCCATGCCTGGATGAAAACACTGCAGCCTTTGCTTATTGAAAATGCTAGGCTTCTTTGAACACACAGGGAAGTACACAAGCACCATTTAGCTGACACAGGAGGACTGCAGGAATTTTTCATGGGAATAATTAACAACCTCCTACAGAACTGATTGCAGGACAGTGAGCTAATGAAAGCAAAAATAAATAGACAAACAGAAGTAAATGCACAACAATGCAGAATAGCACCATAGGAAAAAAAAAAATTTAAAAAGTGAAAGAAAAATATTATTGATTCAGAAACTTATGTTGTGCCTCTGTTTTGCATTTGAGTTTCAAATGTCTTCCCAAATACACTCATGATTTCATGCATAATCAGTTTGACATGAAATTACAGTTGCTGCTGATGCAAATGAGGTAATTGTGCATGCCAATTATGTGTAATATGCCTGTTGCCTTGTTTAAATAAGCAATTACAGAATTTATAGAGACAAGCATGTTAACTAGGAATGCATATTAGGCACAAAATTATCACCACTTAATTCAGAAAATCAGGCAAAGTAGAATTTAGCTGGGGGAATGGTTATGAATCTTGGCATTTTTCCTAGGCATAAAATTTTAGTTTCATTATATGAATTTTTTGCATTTATACCAGCCTATGCCCCAAAGTGATTTGGAAAGTAAATAAGTTCAGTAAAATTAGACACAATGCCTAGCTAAGTGCATGAATGGTCATTCTGATTTCCTTGACACTCCTCAAATTTTCACGCAGATCTTGTGGAAGCAGAGCTGTCTGTGAAGAACATTTTTTTTTTGTTTCTACTGAATTGTGGTTGCACCACTGGGAGATTAAACAGCCCCACATACTGCCTGGCAGAGGAGGGAGTGAAGAGCCAACACACTACAACCAAATTTTTAGCCAGAGCAATGCCTGATGCTTTTTACCTTTGGATGCTTGGCATCCTTAAATTGCCATTTCTATGCCTGGTCTGAGATGAGCTGTCAGACAACTCCACAACGTCACTCACAGAGTGGTGATAACTCCTGGATCATCCAGAGTCTGAGTGCTTTGGCAATTGGCTGATCCAGATTAGATTCACTGGTGATTTCCAAGTTTCAAAATGCCAGCATATCTAAAAACTCAATTCTCTTACAGCATTTGTTGCAAACAAAGCCACAATATGCATTTGTCAAGTTGAAAAGCAAAAGCTTGTATTTAATTGCTCCTGGTGATGGGTTTTTTTGGGGTGGTTTTTTTGGGGTTTTTTTGGGGGGGTTTGGGGTTTTTTGGGGTTTTGCGGTTTTTTTGGGGTTTTTGTATAGTCTCAATTCAAATTAGGTGTTGATGATTACAATACAAAGATATCAATATAAAGAGAAAATGCCGAAAAATTTATTTTATACTTTATAACCTATTTCTAGATAATTTTTTTAAATGGGTGTTTCGCATTCTTTTCAAATTACAAACAAGGTATTTTATAAACATTTATATCTATTCCAAATTATAAAATCAATAATTTCGTACTCCTTAAAGAACCCTCAAATAAAGGCCACAGAACTGGCAAAATATCTCTTCCAGACCCAATATCACAAATTTGTTTTTTCCCCACTGAGGATATATAATTCCTTTCAATTGAGCTGTTTGCATGTGTAAGACTTTGTGTGCCAGTCATGAGGATAAGCCAAGTATTTAGGAAATTGCCTAGAGGTCCAGATTATAGCTGGATTATTTCAGCTACTGGAAGTTGATATTTTTTTGTGTTTGTAAAACCAAGAGAATATGTTGGCAAAAATCAAATCCCTGGTATATTCTAACAAAGTGTATGGATTTGGGATCAACCCTTTAACCCCCATGGACAGCTCAGCGGAAACCTGAAGTATATCACCTATGCTGTCCTTCTTTTGGACTCGGGTGTTGACACCATAAACTCCAGCATTTCAGCACCAGAGATTCATGTAGCATAATTATATTTTTAATATTGGTAGGCTAGCAAAAATGTGGAAACAATCTAGTTCTCTTTTTTAAACAAAACAAAATCCTAAAACTCCCAATCATCCCCTTTTCCTTCTCCTCATCTTGCCTTCCCCTATCCTCCAAGGAAAACATGGCGGGTGCAATCAGTGTAAATTCTAATTTCATTTGTATGCAAACAAGTCACCCTGGCTTACAGTTGGTTCAGAAAATGCTAATTATCTGTTTTGAGTTTCACCAAGAGTCAATTTTATTTATTCAAGTTCATATTTAACATCAGTACCCTCCCTGTGTGGCAAGATTTAAGACCTTATCATTTCCTCCTGTCTGTTTACTACAGCATTCTGATGATCCTACTTACTTTAAACCCACACCAATTGTTTGCAGCCTCTGTGAAGCCTCAGAATTCCTGTGTCCACTTCAAGTTTGTAAAAGGTTTCAGTGTGTGAAAGGTTCTCTGTGATTTTTTCCAGGTCTGTGAGTTTCCATTTCCTGACAAACTTTTTGTCACTACATATTCCTGGATGGACTGAAAAGATTTTTAGTTATCTTCCTGTTAAAAATGGGAATATGACAGAAATCTTTTTATGGGTAACAGCCATTTTTTTACTTTTCTTGCAGAAAAATCATGTACTTTTTTTTTTTCTTTTTTTTTCTTTTTTTTTTTTTTTTAAAGTGCTTTGCATTGTTGTGGTTTTCACAAAGACAGAAATGTTTCAAATCAGAAAGATCTAATTTCAGGTAAGCTTTCTGAACACTTGTAAAATGTCACTCTGGTAAGTATATACAGTACATAGTGTTTGGGTTTGTCTTTTGGCAGCTTTTCCAGACTGGGTTTTGGCTACAGAATTTCAGGCATCTATGTTTACCCAGAAGCGCTGCCTTCATAAAAATATACAAGAATAACATATAAAAATCTGTCTCGCTTTTTGAAGAGCTATGATTGGTGTTGTTTTTATCTATGTAATATGTTTTAATTAGTTCTATATTTCTAGAAAGTACAATTTAGTGTAATAGACCGGCAACAACTGAAATTTTTAGTGAAATACTTCTCAGTGTCATGAGGTTTCAAAAAACCCAGACTTCTATTTTACGTACTATTGGCTGATGTAGAAGTATGTTGATTCATGTCAGTCTTGTGGTGTTTTACAACTTCTTTCATCTCTTCTCAAGTGAACCCAGATATGTAAAAGTTTATGAACATAAGATTGGAAAGGAAAGTTAACTTCATGCATTCCATCTTACCTCTGGTTTATATTTTGAACTAAGAAATTTCAACCAACTGTAACCTGAACTGTTTCCCCTTGTTTCAGCCCATGGTATCACAATGCAACTTTTTCACAAGATTAAAACTATTATGAAAATTCAACACCAGAACTTTTTTTATACATATTTTTTCATGCATTGTCATAAAGAGTGGACTACATAGTAATCCTATGTATTTTTTAAGTCTATACTGGAATTCAATATTTGTATTTTAAGACTATGGGTTTAATTACAATTTTTTAATGTATGTGTTTCATTTAATAAGATTTTGTTTCTTTGCTTCCTTTCTTGTGTTGATTAGAGGTGAATTTCTAGTACAGAGGAAAGTCCTCACATCTACCCACCAAGACTTTCTAAGAACTCCCATGTCATATTCATCCAAAGTTTGGGGTCCCCTAAAAATGATTCTGTCTCAATACTCAACAGATGGCACCGGACACTTTGTGAGAGCTTTCCATCCTGCCTACCATTATCTTAGCCCAATGTAGCAGAATGGGATATAATGGCCCTGGGGAGAGTTTGGGTTCTTTGCAACTGGAAGACTTTGTAGTGGCAAAGAAAGCAAGGCGATAAGTGGACATTTAATGATACTCCCTGGCGCTGAACAAATGGCTGCCCATTATAAGACTGCTAAATATGTTTCTAGTCCCTGAGGTCCCAATTTGCCTGCAGTTCTGAAAAATTGTATCAGAATCTCAAATTTCGGGAGGTACTTGTTCAGTTACTCTTGGGTTATTTGTGCTCCAAGTAGCACTGAAGACTTAAAGCAGGTCTGGAGAGAAGAGCGGCTCAGGTGTGGAGCCATGAGTCAAGTGACCTATTTATATACTCCATGGGTGATCCTAGGGTAAAGAGGATGGAGATACTGTCCATCTCTCTGGAGATCTGGTAATCCTCTGCCTTCAGAGAAGATAAGTTTGCATCCAGGAATGAGGTCCATGGTTCATCTTCTGTTATCTGAACTAATAACAACAAAATGTTCTTGTGCCTTTTAATGACTGACTGCACTGAAGATTGCCTGACTCTAGAAGCGCAAAGACAGAAAAATACTCAAAGCAAGGTGATATCTTAGGCCGCTGTGTCTAGGTAGAGTCTTTGTCCATTTTTTCATGAATGTCTCGTTTGAAGGGGCTGGAGATGGAGTCTTCAGCCTAGAAATTTTCTTGCTTTATTATCCTCTGATCCAGCTTCTGTGTCCAGTGACTGCTGAGAAGAACCTTCAACACAAAACTAACTGGAAATGAGCACAAAACAATATTCTTATAATGGGTAAATCTGCTTAAAGAAGGAAGGAGAAAGCCAGTCTCTACAGTCTTTTAGACTAGCAGAAGCTTGGGTTTTTTTCTCATCAGCTCCAATTTTATTTTCTCTTTGAGTTGTTTTAAAAAGGAAGCAAGAGCCCTTCTTGGAATTGTAGCAAATATAATTGAATTTCAAATGTTGTTTTCAAACAAACCATAGAAAAGTTGAGGATGGGGAAATATAAGCAAAGATTTCTAAAATGCTCTTGTACAGACAAACACATGTTTTGAGTTAAGTTGAGCTCATTTCTGGTAACAATATTAACTTTCTGATGGCCATGACCAGCAGGCATATGGAGAATGGAGGATGGCGGTCTTTATCAAATTAGATCTAAAGAGGAAGAACATGTATTTAAGGTCTTTTTTTCTCCTTAGCAGTTTTTTAGTAGGAAATCTGGAAAGGGCAAGTAGAGGGCTCATAAAAAGACCATATTTTTTGGATCTGGAAAGAAGGATTCTGCTTTTGTTAAACAACATTTTTTCAAGATTATACTTTCTATTTACTTCTGTTTAGAATGTGATCCTGCTATGGAAAATCAGGCTGAAAATTTGTATCTGCTTTTCCCGAAAATCTTCTCTTTTGATCTGGTGTTCGGGTCTGACAGAGTTCCCTGTGCACATGAAAGGACGCAAAGTAGTTTCTATGCTACCTTGATATTTCATAATTAGATAGTTCTATTCCATGATATTTCTTTCTGAAACCCATTCAGCTCCAGAGAATTTAATGAATCCATGGATAACTGCAAGGAAATACTGTTTGACTTAACTCTGCTTAATCCCAATCCCTTACTGTAGAAGATGTTTCAGTGATGTGGAGTAGTCATAAAAACTAGTTGTGGAGATTCCAACTAAAAAGGGTTTCCTGGGATCACACACTCACAAAAGGTTGGAATGTCACATGTCTATCAGTTTGCACTGCCAGCTAAAAGCACTTCTAAAGCTAGCTAAGAAGCACTTCAAAATTCTATCTTTAAGAGATTTAGAAGCAATAAATACAGGCTTCTCACCTCTGCTGCTCCTCTGCCCCTCTCCCACATAAACTCATATATGTTGCTTTATCTGAGTGGCTTTCAGAGCAGAGGCTTTCTTGGTTCACTTATGTGACAAGAGGACCAAAGCTCAGAGATAAGGAAGGGTCAGGCTGAATGCTCAGTGTGTTTCAGCACAGGCATTGATTCTCTGCTCTTCTGCATGAGTGAAAGCAATACTTTAATGGAATTGCTTTGGTTTTGTCTTACTTTACCCTGGTGTAAATTGTGTCCTTTGATGCAAGCCTGC
Source organism: Illadopsis cleaveri (assembly GCA_013399915.1). Classification (NCBI taxonomy): domain Eukaryota; kingdom Metazoa; phylum Chordata; class Aves; order Passeriformes; family Timaliidae; genus Illadopsis; species Illadopsis cleaveri. Next base: position 547,727 of record VXBB01020619.1, read on the forward strand.
AAAGTGGAATTTTTCTGTTTTTCTCCCCATCCTTCAGTTATCAGCCATGAAACGATGAAAGACAATATTTTCATCTCTCCTTTCCTGATTAAAGAAATCCACCTTATGCTGCAAGGAGAGCTGTGGGTGGATGCATCCCTGCATCTGTGGGCAGATCTCTGCCATCCTTCTCACCATGGATGACAAAAATATTGTCAGTCATGCTCATGATCTATCTTAGTTCTGTGTTGAAATGCAACCATAAATTAGGGATGAATACATTCAGATTAGTAGATGATAAACTGGAAAATAAGAAATGAAACTAATAAATCTGCTGAGATCAATGTCACATTAAGAAAGAGAACCAAAATTTAGTGACATGTAATACAAACCACTTACAGGGAGAAAACAAACAGATCAAGATAGAAATTTTTCTTTTTTCTCTTATCTCCAATTTTATTATCTCCTTTATCAATCAGCAAAACAGAGAAAACAGAAAACACTGAGCAAGTTTAAAGTTTTGTTTTGAACAAAATGGATTCTGTTTGTTCCACATTCATGCTCAGGCAGCATTTTTCTTTCCAAGAGGAAAGGAAGAAGGTAGAAGTGGGAGTCAAAAGATGAAATGTGCCCACCACTGGGCGACAGACCTCTGAAATCACTTGCAGAGATGGAAGCTGCTGCAGCCAGTAATATGCCTGCACCCACAACCCAGTAGTAACAGCCCTGCCTGTGTGGCCATTGAAAACAGCCACAGAAGGTCATGTGTTCCTGCACAAAATCATGGATGGCTGTTCTGTATGACATTGTTACTGTGCCAGGTAATATTTTAATGATCACCATTTTTAGGAACTTTCTACAGCCTCTCAGTGAACAGATTCCAGGAAGAAGATATAGGCCACACCTACTCATACTCCTGTCAAAGGTGATAAGCTTATCTACACTTCAAAGACTGTATATTTTCTTCCCCTTGCCAAGAGGTGTACAAGCAAAAAGAGGTAGGATCTCTATTCCAAATCTCTATTCCCTCCCAGGGAGAGCATGGCTTGTTCTCTCAAAAGCCCACTCCTCCCCAGGCAGACAGGGCAGATCCATAGCCCCTCCATATCCAGTCTGGAAAACTCCATGCCAAAGATGAGGTCCCAGTACAGGTGAGGAAGACACCTGGCACTGCCAAACCAACTGATCCTCCAGCTGGCATACCTGGAAAGGTCAAAGGAAAGATGTAAGAAATGTAGCATGCAACCTCCTCTTCTCTGGTTGGCTAAGATGAAAAATAAATCTATCTCAGCCAAAAACAGGACAGTAGCTCAGCGGCTTGTTGGGTTGCAGAGGTGTGTTTGACAGTTCTTGGTGAATTAGGGCTTACTGTATGAGATTTCCGAATCACCTTTTGAACTCATGTTCATCAACATTCATAACACTCCTCGGAAGAGATTTTTGATGCTTAACAATGCAAGTTGTTGGAAGAGAAGTATCTGATCTGCTTAGCTGATAGCCAGTTCTTTAGTTTATAACCAGTATGGCCATCCTTCCACTTACTCTGTTCCAGGCCGAAGGATCCTAGGTCACATAGTTCTTTCTCAGGTGAGAGCTGCTTCATACCCTTTACCTCTGTTGCCTTTCACTTTTCTAGATGTATTTTATGGTTCTAGGCTGGACAAACAAACCTGCAGGGCAGTTTTTGAGCCTCTGTTACACCATGAAGTTTTACAATGTTATTAAAACATATTCTGGTTTGCTCTTTTTAACCTCAGTAATTCCAAGAATTCTTCAGAACTAGAAAATAAAGCGCATCCATACAACCACATCAGAAAGAGGTAGATAGATCATCAGTTTGTCTTGACAGGATGTTTGTGTTATGATTCAACAAATCAAATTGCTGCTTTATATCACGTATCATCTGGCTTTGGAAAAAAAGAAGCAAGAAAACAGAAAAAAAACCCCAAACCCAGACAACCAACCCCAGCCAGATAACCAAAACTAATATACTTTAATGTTTTCTACTATGTGATTCTGCCTTATTAAATATCACTTTTTTCCAGAGCTTCAGATTTGTTTTGAAATAGTTCCTGCTTGCACAATTATACTGACTTTTTAAGCCAAGAAAAATATATCTTCATTCTGATGTCATGCTCAGGTGGCATCTACCTCTCCTTTCTGTGGATGAGACTGGACTCTGATACCGGTTTTTACCTTGATGTGCTGATCAGTCAGACTTTCTGCAAGAACTACATGCACTTCCCAATGTTTCAACAGAAAAAAGAAATTCCATGTACTCAGTGAGAACTTTGCTATCAATTTCTTTGAGAGCAAGGTTGGTGTGCCCGCACAAAGATTTCATAATTGTTTCATTTGCATTCAGCACAGAAATTATATTTTAATGACAGAGCTGAACACAACTTTAGGATGTGTACAATCACAGTAATAAGTTACATGCTTTTTAAAGCAGCTATTTAACAAACCCATGTTATTTCCAAGCAGCTCAGTGTTTATCACATTTGGTTTCCTTGACAATTTCCTGATTTTAGATGCCTTGTAAAACAATTCATTTTGTTTTTCAGAGACCCCTTTCACTCAGTGTCATTTAAGGAAAGACCTTATACTGAGAAAAAACCCCCACTGAATTCTTTTATTCTCTACTGATTACAAAAATAAAATTTAGTCTTCAAAGCTATGAAGTATGAAACATACCAATCAGCTCATTAGCTGAAGATTGCTTAGTATGTATGAGACCAATTTAATTGAGTTAAATAAATATAACCAACCTATTTACAGGACAGATCATATGCATGTGTTTAGTATTCTGATAATTTCATTTTTCAGAATAGTGTGTCTTCAAGAACTTTGAGCCTGATTTATTAGGTAAACAAAGTTGAATTGATCCTGCTGTGTGTGTATACAGACCTGCCTCTTAGTCACCTCTTTTTTCTTAATCCTACTCGCCAGATTCAGCTACAGTTTGATTGAAAGTAAAAGGCTGATAAATATTCAGTGTTCACAAACACTAAAGAAGTAGTCATCAAAGGATAGGGCAGACTCTGTGGCAGGCCAATTCATTCAACCTTCATAGCCATGAAAGGGTCCCCATAGGCAAAGAATGAAGAGTTCTTTTGTTACAGTAGAGTTCTTTGCTCTACTTCAGCAGTAAAACACCCATTTGAGCTTTGCATAGCCGTTTTGGAACAGAAGATCCACATGATAATTTGAAAGGATGTAATTTTTGCTTATGACTGCATCTTTTAGATCAAATCAGCTTAGTAGCACATGCTCTGGTTCCAGATGGGGCAATGACAACACTTATGACCCTAGGTCAGTCTTAGGCTTCAAGCAGAAAATGAGTTCAAAATTCAACCACTTTCTGGACTGACTTCAGACAGAGTCCTAAATGAACATTTCAAGCACTCAGGAGGACATTTTTGGTGATGGTTATCAATCTTGCAAGTTCACAAAAGAATTATAAAAATAACAGAACTTGAAAACTAGTGGGTATATATGGTAAGAAGACAGGTCTGAAGACAGAGGGCACCTGAGAGCCATTTTCTTCTTCATCACCATAATGTTTCCTCCATCTTTGTATATTCTACACTTTGTTTTCTATTTATGCTGTTTGACATAATAACTAGTGTTTCTCCCTTATTTATTTTCCACAAAGTTTATGGGCTGAACTGGAGCTCTTGCAGTAAGAGTGGGAGCAAGAGAGAGGTCTTGCAAATCCAGGGAGAAAAGTAGAAGAAAACACCCATCCTCATGTGGCATGAGCCATCCTTTGGTGGTGTTTATCTTTCTCCATGGGATATGGGGGTGTTCTGGTTTTCTAACAGACGCACCTTAAGTGGAATGAATCTGGGTGTAGGTGTCTGCTTGTCACTCCACACAGGGCAGCTGTTGTCTTGGTAGAACATTGTCATACAAACATGTCTAATTTTCATTGATTTGAGGAGCTGCCATGGCCATCATGACAATGTGCAGCTGCAAAAGTATCCTGAAGTAAAGGGAACAAAAAAGTGATCACAGTAGGAAGAGAGGCACACAGATGAGGAACTCATTCATTGTTGTTTCTTTCTATAACCAGGAAGAAAGAATAACTAAAGTCCTGATGTGAGATCAAACAAACTAAATAAAATAATAAAGACCCAAACAGTGATGATTTAGACATCCAAGAGGCTGGTTCTCCAGTCCCCTCGCCTTTTGCAGTGACCTATGCTCAGTCAGGATGAGTGCAGAGTGGGTTGAAAGGCAACTGCTCTCATGGGGGAGCCCTGCCTATGGATGTATTCTCTCACAAAATACAGAGCACTGAAAATTCCAGCTCTGTTCTTTTAGCATGGCAATTGCTACCTGCCTTCTCTAATGTAATGTCCTCAGTGGCCCTTGAATCTGTGGATTGACACAGAGAGAGCGCCAGACTAATCCAACTTTTAGTACTCCAGGATCCCTCAGTCATTCCTCACAGGGCTTCTGCTCCAAGCCCCTCACCAGCCTCGTTGCCCTCCTCTGGACACATTCAAGTGTCTCAACATCCTTCCTAAACTGAGGGGCCCAGAACTGGACACAGTACTCAAGGTGTGGCCTCACCAGTGCTGAGTACAGGGGAAGAATGACCTCCCTGCTCCTGCTGGTCACACCATTCCTGATAAAGGCCAGGATGCCATTGGCCCTCTTGGCCACCAGGGCACACTGCTGGCTCATGTTCAGCTGCTGTCACCAGTACCCCCAGGTCCCTTTCCTCCTGGGCACTGTCCAGCCACACCGTCCCCAGCCTATAACTCTGCAGGGGGTTATTGTGGCCAAAGTGCAGGACNCTGAGGTCAGGCCAACTGGCCTATAATTTTCAGAATCCTCCTTTCTACCTTTTTAAGAATGGGAATCACATTGGCCAGTTTCAAGTCATCTGGAACCTCACCAATAAGGCAGGACTAGCTGGTAAATGGTGGAGACCGGCTTCGCGAGCTCATCTGCCAGCTCCCTCATCACCCTGGGATGGATCCCATCTGGGCCCATAGATTTGCAGACATTGAAGCAGCTCAATATTTCTCTGACTGCCTCCTCCTGGATAGCAGGCAGACCACTCTGTGCCTTGACACTGTCCACCAACCCAGCATGACAATTATCCTGAGGACAAGCCATTTTCCCACTAAAGACTGAAACAAAAAAGGCGCTAAGCACTTCTGCCTTCTCCTCATCTGCAGTTACTAAGTTCCCTCCCGCATCCAATAGATTACAAAGGTTGGTCTCATCCTTCCTTTTACCATTAACATATTTGTAAAAGGATTTTTTATTATGCTATACAGAAGTTGCCAAATTAAGTTCAAATTGAGCTTTGGTGTCCATAATTTTCTTCCTACATGCTCTAGTAACCCCCCTAAATGCTTCCTGAGAAACCTGA
>VXBB01020621.1:0-21894 GCA_013399915.1 Illadopsis cleaveri
AGAAGTGTGTAATATCACCTGGTAAAAACCCTGAAGTTTTAAAGTATAGTAATATACATATATAAAGCAAAATAGAAGTTTTAAAGCAGAAGGAAATCCTTCTTTTTCACCTCCTTCATAAGTTTAGGTGGTATTTTGTAATTAAATAGAAAAGTTCACATTGCAAGCCACGGCTGGTTGGTTATTAGTTTAAAAGTAAAAATAATTTAAGTGTCATTTCTTAATTAGACAGTTTATCCTTAAAAGGCCTTGCAGAGAAAGAGATGGAGAGCTATCTTTTAGTTTGTTAGCTAGAAGTGCTGTAGAACTCACAGCTTGTGAGACTGTAACATAAATAAGAATTAACAAACATTTAAGTCCAGACAAAAAAACACCATCTCACATTTAATCCCAACCCTAAAAAAAAAAATTAAAAAAATTAAAACCACAACACTCCTGGGCAGTGCAGACCTTGCAGCTCCTCCACCTCTGCCGTGGAGGAAAGAGAAAGTGAAACTCAACATCACTCACGTTCACACCAAACCCAGAGGGCTCCTGGCACCATCACAACTGTGTCACTGGGGTCAAAGTCCTGCACAAACACCGAGGACTGTGGCACCAGGGAAACCTCCCTGGAATCCATGCCCATCCTACCCCCACACACCACGTCCTTACTGGTTGTTGTGGTTGTTTTGGGCAGTTCAGTCCCATTGGGTGGCAGAGCTTGTGCAAAAGTGAAACTAACACAGAGCAGCAGGAGTGAGCAGGAATGTTCCATCCTGGACCTGGAAAAAAGCAAAGCAGAAGATAAATTTGCAGGTCAAATCAATATCGTGGTTTTTTGTTTGTTTTTTTTTTTTTCCCTCATGGCAGAAGGAAGCTAAAAGTACAAGCAATCTTTGCTTGAAATTTAAATTTATTTAAAGCCTGTTTTATACTCTCCCATCACCTTAGCACTGAATGTTCAGTTTCAATGCAAAAAAGAAAATATGACTTGTGCACACTAAAATTCATTAAGGAGGTTTTAAATGGCAACACTCAGCCACGGTTCACAGACAACACCAGAAGTCAGGGCAAAAATGCTCCATCCATAAAAAAAAAGCCATCTGAGGACACTGAGGAAATAATCCTAGGAGTCATTCCCAGAGATAAGAGGAAAATTCATAACTAAGAGGAAAAGTCTTTTTCCACCAAGCACCCCAGAAAGTTCCAAGTCCCTTTAACACACGCTTTTCAGAGTTTCCTTATCCCACTTGAGTCCTTTACCCACAGGTGAGGTGGCCCATGGATGAATTCCTTGGGGGAATGTTTGCCCCAGCTGAGTCTGCTTTCAAAACACAATTTCAGGGTTGGTGAGACCAGAAAATAATTTCTAGTGTGAAGAAAATTGGAGGAAAAGTGTGATGAGAATGTGCTGCCACTTAATTCAGGGGAATTCATAGATGGAGAGAAATAAATAAGTCTAGAAATACTCCAATCCCTCTGAATCGAGGTGGAAAATAAATGTTGTTATTAATTGGTTGTGTATTTATACAATCCCCAATGAAAAGATTAATTAGGAGAGGCTCCCATCTCAGCCATTCCTGCTTGATTTAGAAACGTTTTCACACAACCTTTACTTTGTGCCTTCCACAAATGGCAGGATTTATCCAGATGGTGGCTCTGCAGCCACTGCTAAAATTCTATCCCTGGAAATGCTGCTCACCAGAGCTCCCTGTTTCAGGGTAATACACTGAATTTAACAGTACAATTTCCACAGGGTGTTACACAGTCCTGCCTAACCACACACTAAAAAACTCAGGAATTTGGCAGTCATTAGAATAATCATCAGAAAATCCTGCCTTTCCATGTAAAGTGGGATAATCCACCAGAAATAATCCCTGGATACGCTCAAATATAGAAAAATCACCCGTGACAACTTTCACAGCACCTTTCTGCCGCTCTCAGAGCTGTTACTCACAAGTGAAATATTCCCAGTCATTCCCAGCCTCTCCAAAGCCTGCTCCTACACCCAGGAATAAATTCAAGCTCAGCACACTGCTGGTATTCCTTGGATACACAGTTGGGAAACTCAATGTTTTGGGTTTTTTTTCTCTAATACAACGAGTGAAAAAAGAATAATAAAAAGTATTATTAGCATCAATTTTTATTTTCTTATTTTTTTCCCCAGTCCAGCTTCCTACTAATTTGCTCCTTCAATTCCTTCTACTATTATTTCTAATTTAAGCAGACTAAATGTCTTACAATCTAATCCCATTCTTGGGGTTTTACAATCCCATTCTTTCTTATTCTTGGGATTAGACAATTAATTGTGTTTAATGCCTCACTGCAAACTGTGCCTGCCTCATTTTTAGCATTATATAAATGTCCCAAATTAACAATTTATAATTATATTATATTTATAATTATAAAGCTTGGGACACATAGCAGCACTTAACAGAACTGAGGGGCAGGGAAAGGATGGAGGATTTGGAAAATGTGGAGTAAAGCCAGAATAAAACTGGAATTAACAGGGAAGAGGTGCTGAATGCTGGGATGCTTTCCACCCTCAGCAAAGGCTGCTGAAATCCACTGGAATTTTGGGTAATCAATCCTGGCAGCACTGAGTTCACTTTCTCATCCTTAAAATACATCCAGCTCCTTAAAAAAAAAAAACAAACCACAGAATAATTGAAGTTGCTGGAAGGTTTCCAGGAGAGCGGAAAGCAAAAGTGCCTCTCTCCAAATCCCTGTCAGGAGGGTTTTCCAGGTGCCAATTCCCTGCCAAACTCCCGGAATCTGTTCTCTGGGATGTGATAAAGTGTGGCTGGAACACGCTGTGGGGTCCCACAATTTATCAGAAATAAACAAAACATAGCGACAAAGATTATGCAAATTCTGAGGGTTTGGTTTTGGCCAGAGCCCTTTGCATTTCCACCTCCTGAAGAGAGGAGGAGGAAAACTCCAGGGAAATGCAGAAGCTGCAGCAGAGGTGGATGCAAAGGACTGAGCTCAGCAAGACCAAGAAGAAAATCATGGAATTAAGGCTGGAGAAGACCTTTAAGATCATCAAATCCAAATATTCCCCAGCACTGCCAAGGCTGCACATGTCCCCAAGTGCCACATCCATGTGCCTTTGACATCCGTCTAGGGATGGGGACTGCAGCACTGCCCTAGACTGTGCCAGGGCTGGACAACCCTTTGGAATGACAACCCCATGAAGGAATTTTCCCTAATTTCCAATCTAAACCTCCCTGGCACAACTTGAGGCTGTTTCCTCTCATCCTGTCCCTTCTCCTCGCACTGGGCGTGATGGGGAGGTGCCCAAGCTGCAATCCCATAAAAACACCCTGAATTTTACTCTATATTTGTATTTACGGCCTTCACATACAAGCCTGCACTGATACCATTTTCTGAAGCCAAAAAACTCCACTGCTGCAGGCACAGCAGCATTTCCCACATTCTCCTTACTCACAAAGGCACAATGTCATGATACAGCCTGGTAAAACAAGAAGTAAAAAATAGTTACAACTCTCCTGGGAGAAGAGGCAGGGAGAAAAGCACGCCTGAACAAGGAAGGGCAACCACATGCTACAAAAGAAGCCTCTTGTTGATGAAAATGGAAAGGAAAAGATCCAGGGAGAGACAAACTGTTATTATTACACAGCTCTGCTGTAGGGCTGCCCCTGCTGGAAAAAGAAATAGAACTGCCTTTAAAACCACACAGGGATACAGGGAATTTATTGACCTCATATCCTACTGCATCCAGCCTTTATTCCCTGGATACGCACGGGTCGGCCTCTGCTCCCAGGGAAATAGCAATGGGACTAGAGGACTGGCCTCAAACTCTGCCAGGGGAGGCTCAGGCTGGACATCAGCAGTAATTTCCTCATGGAAAGGGTGCTCAGGCCTTGGAAATGCCCAGGGAGGTTTGGAGTGCCCATCTCTGGAGGTGTCCAAGGAATTCCTGGACATGGCACTCAACACTCTGAGGGGGGACAAGGTGGGGATGAGGCACAGCTTGGACTGGGATGATCTTGCAGGTCTTTTCCAACCTCAGTGATTCCATGATTCTATCCTGAATGGCTCAGGCACTTGAAGTGTAACCCCATGGACTGCTTTTTTCTGTACTTTATTACTACTCTGGGACCCCTTCCACCATCCCAGATTGCTCCAAGCCCCATCCAACCTGGCCTTGGACACTTCCAGGGATGGGGCAGCCACAGCTTCCCTGTCCAAGGAGTCAAGGAACCTGGCATGTAAATGCAATTCCACAAGATCAGCTCAGGAATTCCACAGGGATCAGGGCAGCCCGTGACACCTCTGGACAGCTCTGGACAGCTCCTCCGCGGCTGCTCCTCATCAAGCCCAAGGAGGTGTCATGAGGACAGCCCAGCTCCCCAAAACGTGAATAAATGGCATTATTTCCAGGGATTAATGGATTACCACACATGGCTAATTTCTATTTTGGCCGCAGAACTGAATCCTCATCTGACCTGACAGCTCAAGAGTAAAACCTGGGCTTTGAGAAAATAGGCCAACAAAACCTCCGTCGTGTCACGTGGCCCTGCTACAGATCTGGAGTCCTGTTCTTTTCTCCAAGGATGCACCAGCTGCTTCAGAGCAGGTTAAATTGATGCCATTCCTTGCATCCTCCTAAAACAGGAAAAAAACCAGAGAAGCAGCCCAGGTAACACAGAAAAGAGTGGAGAGACTGCTGGGATCTGTGTTTTCCCCCCAAGCTTTCAAATCCCGGAGCTCAGGTCCTGCCCCAGACTCTCAGTGCTACAAAAGTCACATTTGCAAGGATAAGCAGCATCAATTCAGAATTAAAAATGAGAGACACAAAAGCCTTGTCATTGTAGGCTAACAAAGCCATAGGCCACACCAACAGCAAGTGCCAACCCCCAAAATTTGGTAGTTTAATTAAAAAAAAACCAACAAAAACACTAAAAAGGGAATGAGGAAACAGAGCCACCCTCTGTCTTTGCTCTTCCTGCTTTCTACCCATAAACCCCAACACTCTGCTGGTCCCTGTAAAGATTCCCCAGAGCAGCTGTGGCTGCCCCTGGATGCCTGGAAGTGTCCAAAGTCAGGTTGGAATTGGGACTTGGAGCATCCTGGGATAGTGAAAGGTGTCCCTGCCCAGGGACAGAATGGGCTGGGCTTTAAGGTCCCTTCCAACCCCACCCATTCTGTGACTCCATGATAAGAATCTCAACCCCCAGTGCCTGTTTTCCCAGCTGCCTGGCAGTTCCCCTACCTGGAGCAGGTGAGCTGGCACAGCAGCTCCTTCTTGGCTGGAATCCCAGGCACCAGGACTGTTCCCACTTCCAGCTGGGCTGATTGCAGCTGTTCTCTTTTTCCTGAAGCTCTGGCTTCAAAAAAGTCAGGGACTGTGTCTGCTGACCCATCCCAGGCAGTGCCAGGTTACAGTTTAACTGGAATTGCTCTCCCATGACCTCGTTTGTGGTTAGGGCTTTATTGCCCCATTATGTCATCAGGGTAAGCAGTCAATGCTGCAGCATTCCCAAGAAAACTGTTCTCCTGAATTATGTGTTTACAAAATAACTGGGAAGAGAAGCACTCCTCCCTTTTCCAAAGGGACAGGGGGGAAATTAGGAACTTGCATCAAGATGGAATCATGGAATCCCAGAGTGGTTTGGGTTGGAAGGGACCTTAAAGCCCATCCCTTCCCATCCCATCTCATCCCATTCCATCCCTGCCATGGGACACCTGGCAGGGACACCTTCCACTACCCCAGGGTGCTCCAAGCCCCATTCAGCTGGAGTTAAACTCTTCATTCCTCATGTTTCCAAGGAAAATGAACAACCAGCTCTGGGAAGTGCCAAGTCCCACAGACCCCTCTGACCACAGCCAGGCCCTCCATCCCCATCCCCACCTTGGGCACCAAAGCCTGTGGGGCAGCAGGACCTTGGATTCCTGCCCTCAGCCCACCAGGGACACCCCACCCTCCATGGGCCATCAGCTGAACCAGCTTTTCAGAACTCCTCCTCCTTGGGGTAACCATTCTATAATTATCTCTTACTTGGAGTTAGACATTAAGCCCCAAATCTAATTTCCAGAAGTTTTATCAAGTCCCATGTTTTGAATTGCTTTAACATTCAGGAGCTTTAAAAAGCCAAAGAGATTGAGTTTTCATTTTCTTATTTTTGAACTATCTTATCCTTGTAATTCTTCCACGAGACTCAGGATTTCCTGAAATCCAGAGGGGAAAAAAAAGGAATGGAGTTTGTGGAGATGTCTGTGCACGTGTTCAGTGCAGCCCAGCATGAACTCAAGAAGGGACCTGTTCACCTGGGAAACATTCCTCAAAATTCAGCCACGTGATAAATTAAAAAACACTCTGTGATGAGCATTAAATTGCATCATAAACCCCATAATTTTTTAAGGGGACTGGTTACAGCATACTCAATGTTGGGGTTATTGTACAAGTAAAAACCAGGCAAGTTTTGTTCCAACCCCTTCAGAAACAACGAGGGAATTTAAGGGACAAATACATAATTTTATTATGATCTACAATAGACCTGTCCACAAAATTATATCTCACTGTAAAAAATCCTCATGTATTCTATACAAATACCCTCAGTAAAGATCATTTCAAAGAGATGGCAATAATTAGATTAAAAAATTACAAATCAGAATAATCATTTACACGTAAGAGATCGAGCAAGGCAAAGCCCCAATTAACTGAATAAAATCAATTTCCATTTGGAATAATCAAGCTTGATAGACTGTCTTTCTTATTTAGTCACTTTGTGTCTAATTCAGGTGGACAAATTATTATATTTGCTTTGATTTCCATGGAAGAAGAGGTCAGCAGATGTGGCAAATCCATTATTTGTTCCAAAAAAATGATATTTAAAGAGAAATACCTGAATGCAGACAAGAATTACCACTTTGGTAATACTAATTTTTAAATTCTACCCAGTTCAGCTATTTCTGGGTGTCTTCCCCAGCATCCCGAATCTCCAAATCCAGCCTATAATGGAGAACACGAGTTCCAATCCATTTCAATTAGCAAGGCTGGGATCTCCCGGGAATATAAATCACAGGTTGTCACCAGCAGATTAAGCACTGCATTAACAGGGCTGCTGCAGCCAGGATTAACTGACACTGCTGGTGACATGCCACCCTTACAAAGTGACTTCCCCACTTGAAAAGCGACGGGGGAATTCTTCAATCAATGAGATTTCTACAAATGCACCCAGGAGTGGATGGGCTGGAGCTTCAAAGGTCCCTTCCAACCCCAATTATTCCATGGTCACCAGGAGGCAGCAGCACTGAGTGTGACAGAGATCCCTTTTATTTCCTTGTGCTCTTTGCTCACCAGGACTACTCAAAGCAAAGTTGTGTTGATATTCTGTGACATAAACTGAATTAAAACCAGGATGTTTTTAAAACCAGGTGCACAATGAACTCTGCAGCCTTAATTTGGGAAAAATATACATTGCCTGCTCATGTATTGCACAGCTGGCTTATCTGCAGCCTCACAGTTCTGGAAATGAAGGGGGAAAAAAAAGGAGATATTTCTTTTCCATGCCTGAATGGCTCTGAATGAAGCAATGCAAGGGCTGTGAAGATACTGGGATGTCATATCTAAAACTGCACAGGTCAGGCTTGGAATAAGCAACTGTCAGATCAAAAAACTCCATGACAGAATCATGGAAACTTTCAGGTTGGAAAAGGTCTCTGAGATAGAGTCCAACCATCCCCCAGCACTCCCAAGGCCACCACTGCCCCATGTCCCCAAGTGCCACACACATGGATTTTAAATCCCTTCAGGGATGGGGACTCCAGCACTGGCCTGGGCAGCTGGGCCAGGGCTGGACAAACCTTTCCATGAAGGAATTTTCTCCAATATCCAGCCTGAGCCTCCCCTGGCCCAGCCTGAGGCTGTTCCCTCTCCTCCTGTCCCTGTTCCCTGGGAGCACAGCCCGACCCCCCCGGCTGTCCCCTCCTGTCAGGGACTTGTGCAGAGCCACAAGGTCCCCCCTGAGCCTCCTTTTCTCCAGGCTCAGCCCCTTTCCCAGCTCCCTCAGGAATTCTCCAGCCCCTTCCCAGCTCCATTCCTTTCCCTGGATGTGCTCAATGTCTTTCTTGTCACCAGGGGCCCAAACTGCCCCCAGAACTCCAGGTGTGGCCTCCCCAGTGTTCAGCACAGGGTGACCATGTTAGGAAAAGTGCATACAAAAAAATGGAAGGAATGACTTCAGAAAGAGAGAGAGAAAAACTATTTTCAAATTCAAAGCTGTTTTCATGCTGCAATAAAAGAGGTCAAGATGACTAATGCATTCTGTCACAGATGTACATTTAACCTCAGACACTTTTTGAAGAACTCTTTAGCCAGTTTATGCACTTTCCTGACCAGCTTTTGCAGGAAATATCCTGCAAAACTCAGCAGGTGCATTTCTGAAGTGATCACGCAGTTGCAAAGTCAACAGTGAGGACACTATTTCACTATTTCCTACCTGATGTATAGAAAATTGTTTAAATAGTCCCCAAAATCTCAACAAATTTCCTATAGTTCCTTCTGTTATTAAAAAAACCCCAAACACACATAAGTAGGTTAATTTAAAGTCCTCTAATCATATATATTTTTAAAGTCTCATTTGTGTTGTGTCATGAACTGAGGCTTTGATCATTAAAGGAGATAAAATAACTCCTACCTAAAGTGCAGTTGTAAAGTCCCATGATTTCAGTGTAATTAATTAAATGAGTCATGTTTTATTTAGGTGCTTACACAAGTGCAAGAGGATTAACTCTAAATAAAACCAACAGAGCTGTAAAATGCTCATTTGGAAAAGGTCCTTGACAAGTCCCGAAGGCCAATCCCTCACCACAAGCTGGACCCATCCCATTCCTGGCAATTTGGTCTGAACTGCTCATCCAAATCTCCAGTTCTTCAGCCTCCCTGTCATGGGTTGGCCTCTGCCCCCTCAGACATCATCATCTCCTGCCCCTCACAACCTCCCAAGGCCAGGGATGGCTCCAGAGGAGATCCCAGTTTGGAAGCACCCAACTCCATTTGAGAGCCAGCTTGTCCTTCCCTTGTCACAGCCCGAGTCTCATCCCTGTGCCCACATCACCACGTCACCTCTGGCAGCTTTTAATTCCCTGCTCATCCCAGGCATGGCAAGAGCCTTTCCATGAACCTTTGCTGATGAGGAGAGCCAATCCAGCACTTTGCCATCTGCTCCTTCACCCACCTTCAGTGTTCACAACAGCAGGAGCGTTCCCCTCAGGGACACAGAAATCCAACCAGGCTCGGCCATCCCGTGAAGGTGCAGCTGCAAAGCTGCACAACACAACTTCACACACCCAGGAGTCTTTTCACAAACCACAAAATTCATGAGAAGCTGATTCTTCTCTTTTCAGTCCCAGAGAGAATTTCCTTTGTATCTTTACTGCAGTGCCCAGCTGTGCCTCAGCCAGCAAATCGCAGCTCTGAGGGGACAGCTCCTCGCTGCAGTGACAACCTTGCTCTGAAACGCCCAAATCCTGCTGCACCACAGCTTCAGCCAGAGCAGAACAGCCACCAACTGGGACGCAGGACAGCAAATCCCAGAGCTGGATGCCACCATCCCTCCAGCAGCTCCCCTTCCAGTGTCCCACCCCTCCTTACCTCACCTTGTCCCCCATGCGCACTCGGTGCCACATGCCAGCGGCCAGCAGGTGACTCCACACAAAGGTGCCACTCTCAGCCAGCTGCTCCCATGGAAAACAAAACCTCCTTCAGGAGTATTCCTGCAGCTAAAGCATGTTTCTTCAGCTCTGGGAAGAGCTGAATTAGCTGCCTGCAGTATTTAAATCCTCACATCTCCACAGGTTCGTGTAATCGATCCCCTGAGATGAATCTCTGTTGTATGACATTTTTGCAGGAAGTGTTGACTCTTTTCAGTTTGTGGGTTTTTTTTTTACTTCTCCCCTGCAGTTGGGCTTGGACTTATTCCTTTTTTTGGGCAGTTTCACCATTTCCTCATCGCTGACATTCGGGGTTGCGGCAGCAGGGCAGCAGCGGGTCTGCAATGCAGGGCTGAGTGCCTGCAATTAACAACTTGCTCTCAATTAGCAAAACGACTTGAGGAGAGCCAGTGGCACCTCCTGTACCTGCTGCTGACGTGTGAAAGAGTTAACAGAAGGTTTCATTAGCGCTATCAGCAGCCAGCCACGCAGTTTTATATATAGAAAAGCTTATCAGGAGTGAGGAGCCAGCCCGCCCTGGCCCCCCTTCCCCAGCAGCATTTGAGGAACATCTGACTAAGCCCAGCTTTTGGAACCTACAAAGAGGAGCCAATCTATTCCAACAGAGTGTGGGAGAAAAGGCCTGGGCTGATTTTGGGCAGAGGAGGTTTATAATTGCCTGGGCTCTCGCTGGTAACCCCGGCTCGCTCTGTTAATCCCCACCCCGAATCACTGGGAATTCTGGATCAGAGGCCTAAAAGATACTTGAAAGTTTGGAGACAGAGGCTCAGCACAGACAAAATTATATCGAGATAACGAGTTAGTTCCAGCTTGAAAGGGGCGAATCTGTGGGGCTGCCCCTGTGGCCAGTGACAGTGACAGCAGTGGCACAGCAGGATGTCAGTGCTGAGTCAGCAGGAAGCCCCAGGCTCTGGCCACTGTCATTGTCCCCACAGCCAAAGGAAGTGGTCGTGACTCCGGGGCTGGTGGTGGCAGCTGTGACACCCAACCACGGCTGCCACCTCCACGCCCCCACAGCTGTTACTGTACCCAGGGCACCTCACACAGCCCCAGGGAAGGGACGCGCCCAACGGGGTGATCAAGCTGTGAGAGACTGAGCTAAGATGAAGGCACTGAGGGTTTTTATGTGGAAAATTAAGGAAAAACCATTGGATTACTTTCTAAGTACTTCTTATCTACTATCAGGTCTATGCCACAGCCATTTCACACTCCTGTTCCACATCCAAACGTGTCTCTTGCTGTATATTCACTGTCCATCCTTTGTGGTCTCATTTGAGTTAAGAAAGGTCTCTGCAGCAAGGCTCTACTTTGAATTATTTACCATTTCTCCTACAAGTTCAGCAAAGGACTGAGGTCATTAACACAGAAACACGGAGAAGGCAAAGACTCCGCATCAGACTCATCAGGGCACTAATCAAATAATTCAACATTGGTTAGCAACAAAGCTCCAGGATTTGCTTAGAAAATCTTAGAGGAACAAACATTTCAGAAAAGCCACTTTGACTGGTTTTAACGTCTCATTAATGTATTTTATCATACTAAACAGCTACCCAACCCCCAAATTAATGACGTTTTACAGGGATGAGGAACCTTTCAAGCCAAAGCAAAAACTTGCAGTTCCATGTTCCCAAGCTTCCAGCACCCCCCTGTCCCAACAGGCCTGTTGAAGTCACAAATTAGGGTCACCTTTGCTCATGCACTGTCAGCAAATCAATCTGGGCTGCTTTTCAAGCAGGCCTCACACATAAATTAGGCAGTCTGCCACTGATTCACACAAGAAACCCTTGAGCAGTGGAGTGAAACACCAATAAAATCTTACAATTAACTTGAGGAGTTGCCTTTGGTTCCGTCCCAGCAGCCCTTCTGCTCCTCAGCTGCACTAAACGTGTCCTCACACAGATGCTCCCTTGTAATGGCTCTGGATGAGTGTTTAAAATTGCTTCTTGAACATAAAAACTAATTACAGCCAAGGGGAAATACTCACAGAGGAGTTTTATGCTGCATCATGGCCAGACTGAACGCTCGTGTTTCAGCAGTGGTTTCATTTTTGAGGAGAGAAGGGGAGGAAGGGAAAAAGCAGAAATGAGCCTTGCCTGACTCTTTAGAGTCAGAAAAGGAGAACACACAACTGGATGTGTGAGAATTCACTCCAACACGTCAAGAGGTGCAACACAGGAAGGAAGGAAGGAAGGAGGGCTGTGGCTTAAAGTTTTCAGCACAGCAGGTTGGAAACCTCACAGGTGTATCCAAAGCCCAGCACTGCAGAAATCAAACTCCAAACAATGAAAGGAATGCTCGGGTTGAATGATGGATTTGAGAGTGCATGGGGAGCTGTCACACTGCTGTTGGTGCCAGCATCAGGCACTGAACACATGCAGAGGCACCAGCTCCTCACTCCTGACTCTCCTGAGCTCCTCCACACCAGGTCCTTGCAGACCCAGGAGCCCACAGCCCCTCCAGGTAGGAACCAGCACCAGGGACACCCTTCAGGGATCATACCTGGGAAGGAAGTTAAGCAGCAGAGCTTTTGGCACATTTTTTCAGAGTCAAATCCATGGCTTGGCCAAATTTAAAGACGGATCTCTTCAGCGATGAAGATGGAAATGGGGACTGACAATATGAAAATTAACAGCAAAGGTTTTCCTTGGCTGGTCAGCTGGCTGGTGGGATGGGCAGGAATTCCAGCCCCACCACAGAATAAATGCTGCTCAGATCTGCTGCTTCAGGGAACCCAGCCACGCCCCTCTCCTTCTCCCTGTTTCATGTCCTTCAGGGAGTTTACATGTCTCATGTGTCCCTTGAGTTGCAAAAGTTCTCGCTTTTAAGCCTTCAGCTGCTTCCCAAGGACAGCAATACAGATTTTTAGCTGTGGAACTCGAGAAGCAGTGATGGCACCACTGTGTCAAGGTTTCTGATTCCTCTCTTCACCTCTGCAGTGGCTGAGCCTCTCCTCCAGGAGCTTCCCTGGGCATGGAGCTGCCAAGACTAAAAAGAAAGAGCTTTTGATGTTTAGATGCTGAGGCCCTGGCACAGGTTGCCCAGAGAAGCTGTGGCTGCCCCATCCCTGAAGTGCCCAAGGCCAGGTTGGACAGGATTGGAGCAGGTAACTTGATGATCTCAAAGCTCTTCCCAATTTAAATGATCCTGTGAGTCCATGTCCCTGCTCACTGTGGGGGGCTGGATTAGGTGGCCTTTAGAGGTCCCCTCCAACCCAAACTATTCCATGTTTCTGTGGATGCTGCTGCTCCCAGCACACTCAGAGCAGCTGCTCTAGAGGACAAAGGGTTTGCCAGCACGAGGCTTTGCACATTCTCATTCCTCCTTTTGTCTCCCACACCCGCCAACACACCTGCACATCACCCTGCAAACGAGGAGGAGGAGCACGGAAAACTCACTTTTCTCCGAAATCTGAACCAGTTTAATGATCAAACTCACAGGCACGGCCCAACCCATGGCTGAGCCAGCAAAACTGGGGTGCCTAAACAGAGCAGCAGCAGTGACAGCAGGGCAGGAGCCTCCCTGGGGTCTGGAGGCTGGGACAGCAGTGTCACATCTCTGCTGCCAGGGACTGTTCCTTCACAGTCTCCCTCCTTGGCAGGGTTGGTGCAGCTCTGTCAGATGACATCTTGTTGGTGTCAGACACACAGACAGACAGGATCTCCTCTTCCAGCTGAAATAACACCTTACAGATCTTATTCCTTAAGGCCTCCACCCCAGGTTCTCCCCTTTCTTTAAGGGGAGAAAGCTCTAGGATTTGCTTAGAAAATCTCAGAAGAACAAACATTCCAGATTAAAACCACTTTGACTGGTTTTAACGTCTCATTAATATCTTTTATACTACTAAACACCTACCCATACCCCAAATTAATGACATTTTACTGAACAGGGACGGGGAACCTTTCAAGCCAAAGCAAAAACTTGCAGTTTCATGTTCCCAAGATTCCAGCACCCCCCTGTACCACCAGGCCAGTTGGGGTCACAAATTTCCACATTTTTCACAGCCATGCTCAATCTTCTTCTCAGCTTCTGTTATGACTTGGCCCTTGTGGACCATCTACATCCCCAGCTGGCAGCCAGGTAGGCGTGACTGTCCCCAAACATTCCCCCAAACCATCCCAGGAAAATCTCCCTCTCTGGAGGTGTTTGGATACAGCTCCGTCACACTGAGCCAGCTCTATCCACACACTGACAGAAACATGAACCAGAATCTTTCCAAACACAATAAAAGTCACTTTGGGGATTATTTTTAAAGCCAAACCAACAGCTCTTGATGTTCAGACTAAGCTAGTGATCATGTGAGGTGAGCACAGGACCCTGCTCGCTCTGTACATCCCAGGGGCTCTCAGGAAACATCAGCTTCAAACCAGCACACGCTGAGGTTTACACCAGGAAAAAATCCATAGTCTTTGTAGCCTTTTCCCCCTGCGGCTTCCACTTAGGAAATGTGTATTTATTTATGTGTGTTTCTATATGTGTACAACTCTGCCTCCGATTTTTTACAAAGCAAGGCTGAAACTCCAACTAACAAAAGCTACTCCAGAACATTTATCCTCCTCAAAGCCCCCTGAGAGCAGCAGCAGTCGCAGCAAAACGTTCCTGACACCACAGCCACGTGCTCCTGGTGCAAAGCTGCCTTTTCCAAGCCCTTCCCACTGACCAGCAGAGAAATTAAACGAGTACAAAACAATTACAGAGCTAACGAAGCAAACACTGCCAGATGTTGAACTCCTGGCCCAGATAATTCCAGGGAACACCTGTTCCCTGCCTGGGGTTGGATCCCAACAACAGCACGTGGAAATGTGAGCAGAGATTCAAGGGGAACAGCTGTTTTTCCAAGAGTTGCTGGCTGAGCATTCATCAAAAGGCTGATATCCCAATGATTTATTTGGAATGGCTGCTCTGGGCACAGACAGCAGCACCAGGAACTGAAGCAACAGCCTGGCCCGTGGTACAGATTTAGCATCTGTCACCAGTGCTTGCTTATTCCTTTTTTCCTCTGACATTCCCCAAGTTAGCAGATATATATTTACTCCCCAGAACCAAAGTTATGGCATCCACAGCACCAGCTTTAATTCTAAATCTGGGTCTGGGACATGAAATGTATCTGATTTTCTCATCCATTATTAAGTCCCAGGCATGCTAATAAGGCATTTATCACAAAAAAAAAATCATTACCCATGCGGATTTCTAGGGATAGTCAAGTTCTTTACAGCCTGGAGTCTCAGGACATAAATAGAAACTGCATTTACTATTAAAATTAAACCAGCAAGCTTGGGAGTTATTAGAAAAGTAAAAGCCAAGCCTGCAGCGTGGTTGTGCAGGCAGCTCTGGGAGCCTGCACCAAATCCTAGGGATGCAGGCACTGCAGCCTGCCACAGAAACTGCAGGAATGCTGAGTGCCTGCATCCCTGGAATCCTCCAGCATCCCTGGAATCCTCCTGCAGCCCTGGAATTCCCCCTGCAGCCCTGGAATTCCCCCATCCCAGCTTCACGAACAGTGCTGAAAGCACAAACACCAGCCCTTGGTCTGCAGTGAGAAAATCAAATCCCCCCTGAATAAACCATCTGCAACTTTTCATGCATAACACAGGGTTAGGGTTTCCCGGCAGGGGGGAGATTTTTCTTTGCTCAAGTCTGGAAAAGAATTCCTATCATAAAAGAGGAACAGCATCAACAACAAAACCCCATGAGGAAAATGCTGACAGATGCTGGAAGAGCCACTGGAGAGAAAAATTACTTGAGTAATGATGTTTCTGCTGCAGATGGGGGAGAATAACTGCAGCAAGAACTGCCACCCCCTCCTACAATTTAGATTTTGAGGGCATTCACCACACCTCTAGGGGACTGCAGGGAATTTTCCATCATTTCAGCTCAGACCACTCCTGGGCTGGGAAAATTCCAGAAAAGCCAATAAAACAGCATCAGTCTGAGCTGAGTTTTTGGAGCATCTTTTAAAGTTTTAAAGTCTGAAGACTTCTCAAACTTTTAGCTTGCCCAGGATTTGGAGGAATGGAAATATATTGAAAGAGAAAACCAAATTACTGTCATCATTTTGGAGATGAATCCTACCTTAGACCAAGCAGCCAGAAATCAGCTGGAAAATGAAAGAATAAGTGGCAGGGCTGGAAGGCACTTAAATGTTGGAATCTCCATTTAGAACACCTGCATTCCATTCAAAATTAACTATGGTGGCCATATTCTCCAACTTAAATGTTGGAATCTCCATTTATAACACCTGCACTCCATTCACTCTTTAGCATAAGCTGCATTATACAAACAATAAGCTTTAAAAATAGTTTTATATTCAGCTCAGAAGAATCAATAAAGCATTCGTCAGGTTATAGTTGGTGCCACTTTAGGCAAAGTTAAGCTTAAAAATCAAGCTGAAAGTTGAAAAATGTTGCTCAGTATCACCTGCAAATCACACGACAGCTGAACACCATTTCAGATAAATGATTCTGACACCAAAGATAGAGCTGGGCTAAAATCTACCCAAAAAGATAATGATCCCTGATGGCTGCACTGATAACAGACACAGAGCTGCACAAACCATTGACAGCTACACCACCAGAGAAGTCCTGTCCCTGTGCCCACCTCACCTCCCATCCATCATCATCAACATCTCACTTTTACAGCCCTAAGAACTGAGAGATTCATGTTCATTCCTTGAAGCAATGACATTCACATTGCAAAGGCTCCTGGTGAGTTTTAAAAACGATCTGTCACCCCTTCAGATCCCAGCTGGAACTGGGGGCTCTTCCCACAGTCCCCACCAAAGCCAACTCAGGTTTCCACTTGGGGGAATGGTTTCCCACTGCCAGAGGGCAGGAATGGATGGGATATTGGGCAGGAATTGTTCCCTGGGAGGGGGAACAGGGTGCCCACAGAAGCTGTGGCTGCCTCTGGATCCCTGGCAGATCTTGTGCTACTGTTCTCAAGCAAGACCTACCTGCTCAATAAATACCAAATTACAGCATTTTAATATCTTTTTAAAATGTATTTTGAAGAAAAAGTGGCCCAGGCCAGGCAGGATGGGGCTTGGAGCAGCCTGGGATAGTGGAAGGGGTCCCTACCCATGGCAGGGGGTGGAATGGATGATTTTAAGGTCACTTCCCACCCAAACCCTTCCATGATTTAATGCAGAAATTCCAAATCTGTATGATACCCCAGCCCATCTTACACTGAGTATCTTGAGTGAAGACTGGAAACCTTAAACTTTATTATTTAGAAAAATATTTCCATTCTCAGCTGTGGGACAAACTCAGAGAAATCCATTTGCCTTCAATAATTAAATTGGCCCAATGCTGCACACTTCAGGCAGAAAAAGGTTGAAGCATCAAGGAACACACAGGGAATTCTTCCCTAACTTCTATCTAAAGTCTGAGGTTTTTTTCCTTCTGAATGAAAACATAAATTTCATTACTGGAACATGATTAAACTTTGTTTTTTTCCTATCTGAAAACCCAGTAATCACCACCTGAGCATGCCAGCTGTCAATGACAACAGCCTCAGGCTCTGATCTGCAGGAACTGAACAATTAGTAATTAATTAGAACAAAGCTGAGTAGTACAACACAAGCAGTATTGGCAGCTACAGTTATTAGAGTTGCAAAAATTAGGGTTGAACCTCCTGCTCTGTGTGAGCACAGCAAGCTCAGGGTTTCTTCAGCAAGTTCCCAAAAAGCTTCCCATAAAAACTGCGATTTTTTCCTTTTTCTCCTTGAAGTGACAGCACAAAACTTCTGTCCCCAAAAATACCCCTCTTCTCCACACCTCTGCAGGGTGACAGGATGCCTTGTGACAGGCAGAGTTTTTGCCTTGCCCAGCCCTCTGCTCCTTTCCACTCAGTTCTCTCTCTGAAAAAAAAAGTTTTTCTGCCTCCAAAATAAACCTCTGATCATCCCTGATATCTGGAAAATTCTATGCAGAGAGTAAAATGTGATGAAACTCTTCTTTAATTTCATTTTCACCCTTTGGTCACACAGAGTAAAAATTGATGAAACTGTTCTTGAATTTGATCTTCATCCTTTGGTCACAGAGAGTCAAATTTGACGAAACTGTTCATGAATTTGACTTTCATCCTCACAAATTCCTTATTAAAAACACCCTAAAGCCATGCCCTGTGTGACGAAGAGCTCAGGGAAGAACAGGCAAGGATGGAATCCCCAGCTGATACTCCAATTCTTGGGTGCTGTGATTGCTGCAGAAGAAACAGGATTTTGCACACACACCAATCACTGTTCTGCCTCCCTTTCAGGGAACTCCCTGATCACCGTTTCTCCTCTAAAGCACAACCAGCAGCCTCAGGGCTCTCTGGGGATGGGCAGGTAACAGGAGCAGTGCAGAGAGAGGCTGGCAGGCAGCTGCAAGGGAGTTCAAGTGGAAAAAAACTAAAATACGCCCCAGAGAGGACGTTTGCAGCCACTTTAGTGCATTAGAGATGCCACTTACAAACGTGAGAACAGCAGAAAACAAAAAGTCTCTGTTCACAGTGTGGAGAAATTATTGACAGCATGGCATGAGTAACGAAAATTGTTCCTGTAAGTGGAGCTTTTGAGTGTGAAAGAAATTTGAATTGTTACAGCCAAAAAAATCACCAAAATATTAAGGAAAAGCTAATGGAAAGTATGATACCAGTCCATCATCAGATCTACTCCACACCTTCACACTAATACTCATTAAAACAATCAAACCAGTGATAAACTGAACCTGTGCCATAAACACAGAATAAAACACCAAAAATCTGTGCCAATTTATTGGGGCCTGAAGCCTTGGAGATCTCCAAACCTGCTGCTGATTGGGAGGCCTAAGATTAAAGATTAAAAATTAAAACCCTCCTTGAACAGAGCAGTTCTCAGATAAACATGTATTTAGGTCAACGACTTCCCGCCTTCCCCAAAATCAAACACAGGAATCTCTCTGCTGCATCTTTGGAGAATATGGATCATCAGATCAGACAGCCAAGGGCAGGATTGATTTTAGCTCTGATGGCTCTGCTAGACAACTGCAGCAGGATTTTCTTTTCTTCAGTCACACCTAAATATAAACAGCAACCTTCAATATTGAAATAGGTTTTTCTGGTCAGCTTTGAGATGTGAAAACCTTAAAGGAAATCGAATCATAAAATGGTTTGTGCTGGAGGGGGTGTTAGGGATTACCTGGATTACCCTGCAAGGATCAGGGACACCTTCCACTGTCCCAGGCCTTGGACACTTCCAGGGCCAGCCACAGCTTCTCTGGGCACCCTGTGCCAGGGCCTCACCATTTCTTCCCAATATTTCATCTAAATTTTCCCTCTTCCATCTTGAATCCTTTACTCCTTGTCCCATCACTGCAAAACCTGTCGAAAAGTCTCTCCCTGACTTCCTTGTGTTCCCCTCAGATCCTGCCAGGTGCTGTGAGGTCTCCACACAACCTTCTCTTGTCCAGGCTGACCACAACAATTGCTGTTGCTCCAAACCACACATTTAGGCCATAAATGTTGTGTTTGGGAGATTTGATTTTGCATCAGGGACCTCACAGCTGTGGAAATACTCTCATAAAACCATGAGAAAAATGCACAACCTTTTCAAGGTTCACATTCTATGGAGAATCAGAGAAGTTTCATCTATTTTAGGCCTCTTTCCAGAATGTTGATTTGTTACCTGTTACTTTTAACCATTCAGTGTTTCAGCCTATGAGGTTAAACCTCCATAAAGCATAAAATTGTGCCAAAGGATGCAAATTGTCTGAAATGCATCAATCTATTGACAAGAAAGCCAGGAAGAGCCATCAGGAATATTTGCATACACACAGCCAAACTTGAAATGCCAGACCATTTCTGCAAGAGCTCTTGTTAAAAAAAAAAAAAAGTTTAAAGCACTAATGTAGGACACAGGGCTAAAGCCAAATTCAGAGAATTTGCAGAATTCACAGAATGACCAGGTTGGAAGAGACCTTCAAGATCATCGAGTTCATTGCAGCCCTAACACCTCAACTAAACAATGGCACTAAGTGCCACATCCAGGCTTTCTTTAAACACACCCAGGGATGGTGACTCCACCACCTCCTCAGGGAGGCCATTCCAGCACTTTATCACCCTTTCTGTAAAAAACTTTTTTCCTAATATCCAACCTATATTTCCCTTGGTGCAGCTTAAATCCCCATAAAGTTAGTTCTGCTTTCCCAAGTCGGGTCCTGGAGCAGATTTCAAGGTGCAGGGACATCCCTGCAGGCAGGACTCCTCCCCGAAATCAGGATTTAGCACATTCCCATTGGGATTCTGCAGGTTCCTGCAGGTCCAGCTCTACCAAATCTACCAGCCCCCTCCCAGTTTGCTGCTGGTAAACTTGCTCCAGTGCCCAGGCTCAGGATCCCACGGGATTTGAGCAGGGTAGGAGAACAGCTTGGAAAACTTACGTACAACCTCCAAACCTACAAATGACTTCCACTGCTGCCCACACACTCCGTAGTCAGATTCAGCAGCTCAGAAACTCGAGGAGAGGGAGCTTTTCTTGCCCCAAAGAAGAGGAGAGAACGATAAATTAAATACCAGCACTATATTTAGAAAATAAACTCTTTCCGCTGCAGTTCTAATTCGCCAAGTGTCACAACATTTTGAGTTTCCTTGGAAATATTATCTGCAGGGGAAAAAAAAACACATTTAAACACGGCCCATTCTGGCTCACATCTCCAGCTGCAGCAAAGGACAGCTCGAAAACCCTTCCCAGTCAAATGTGGCACAAGGATTCAGTGTCAGTCACTGCTCCTGCCCCTGGGCTGCACCACCCCTGCATCCCTGACACTCCATCCACACATTTCCCAACTCCCACCTTTTACTATTCCTAGCCCCACTAAACTGACAGATTTTGAGTTTAGCTTGGTTTATTTGCATTATGAAAGGAAAAAAATTAAAAAATATGTTTTTCTCCTCTGAGAGGAATGAGAGTGAAGGTTGGGAGATGCTGAATGGCCTCCTTTGATGTGAGAGGTTTACACTTGACCTTCTGTTTTCCTTCCTGGATATTTATATCCTGCTGGCTCCGACAGCTGAATAACAATGAGATCCACACACTGACCTGCTCAAGTGAAACTTCGATCCCTCTCCTAAAAGTGAATCCACGGCACTCGGTTCTAACAATTTTGGGGAGATAAATGACTAATTTTCAGCTTAATTTAACTCTCTTGGCATTTGAGCAGCT
The DNA here is from genome assembly GCA_013399915.1 of Illadopsis cleaveri. NCBI lineage: Eukaryota > Metazoa > Chordata > Aves > Passeriformes > Timaliidae > Illadopsis > Illadopsis cleaveri. The sequence goes on from VXBB01020621.1 coordinate 20,864, forward strand.
AAATAGATTATTCCAAGCAAAAAATTTATCACTTCAATAATTCCAATTCATCGCCTCAAAAGGCAGGGATTAGTGTTTCAAAGTCACAAAATTAATCCCAAAATATTCTTCCCTGGGAGGGTGGGCAGGCCCTGGCAAAGGTTGTCCAGAGAAGCTGCGGCTGCCCCTGCATCCCTGGAAGTGTCCAAGGCCAGGCTGGAGCACCCCGGGACAGTGGAAGGTGCCCATGCTCATGACAGGGATTGGAATGGGATGGGGTTTAAGGTCCCTTTCAACCCAAACCAGTCTGGGATTCCAGGATTCAATCTAGAGCACCAATGTTTTGACCCAACATCAAAACAAAACCAGGAAAATACCTCAAAACAACCCCTGGAAAACGAGAGCGTTCCCGTGTCATTTCTAAAACACACACATGGATCTGTAAGTCAAACTTTATGGCTCATTTCTTTCTCAAAATGAAAACTACTTAGAAAACAGCAAATTTTCTGTATAAATAACTGTCAAAGAACATTACCATGATGCCTCAACATTTGTTTCTTAGACACTTCCAGGGTTTTTATTTGCCTTTCTACAGCTATAATCTTTAATTCCTTTTAATCAACATGAAGTATATTGTTTAGCTGAAAGTAAGCCAATTTTTATTTGGTAATAAAGCAGAATACATACAAGAGAAGCAGGGCACCATTGAAAGATGAGGAAGAGGAGGAGATTCCATTTGAAACAAGGACAAAACTTTGATTCAGGGAATCTTTCCTTGCTTTCCAAAGAAAGTGAACCTATGTGATCATTTGGAACAGGAAAAAATCCGTATTCACTTGCATTATAGAGCAGCTCTGCAGCCCACACAGGGTAAATATCCTGTAATCAAATTATTTCATTGCAACCACATCGAAATTGCTTCATTATATTATTTCAATTGTGAGTAACTTCGGGGAAATCTAGCAAACAGAAAATAAAATAAAAATATCAAATATAAAATTTTGCAGCAGGGCAGAATTTTTGAATAGATCTGCTGAAATGCCTCAAAAATA
>VXBB01020621.1:33929-65219 GCA_013399915.1 Illadopsis cleaveri
AATATAGATAAATATAGATAAAAATAAAAAAAATAAAAATAAAAATATCCATCTGCAGGGAGAGAAACAGGAGGAATATGCATTTCCTCCCAGCTCTGCAGTCTGTGCCTCAAACTCATCCCTTTTTTGCCCATCACATCAGGAAGGGAAGCTTGCCCTGGGGCACAGGGATTTGGTGCTTGGGATCTGCTTTTCCAGCTGGAACCATTATTTTCAAAGGCAGCTGTCTCAAAAAGCTGAGCTCAGCCTCAGCAGGGGCAGCATCCGAGCAGCTCTGAACAGAAATCCCATCCTCAATTCCATTTATTCCATACTTGAGTATGGAATAACTAGAATTTATATAATAATAGAATAATAGAATTTATCTAATCTATTTAAATAGAATATTAGAATTTATCTCCTCCTGGCTCAGGGGCAACTTTCTCATTCCACAGCTCCCTGACAAGAACCAGGTGAGGTTGGGCTCTGCTCACCAGGAACAGGAGGAGAGGGAACAGCCTCAGGCTGGGCCAGGAGAGGTTTAAATTGAATATCAAGGAAATTCTTTTCATGGAAAGGTTTGTCCAGGCCTGGCACAGAGTCCTGAGGCAGTGGTGAGTCCCCGTCCCTGGACGGATTTGTGATGTGGCACGTGGGGACATGGGACAATGCTGCAGGAATGGCTGGAGCTGATGATCTTACAGCTCTTTTCCAACCTTAACAAGTCTGGGATTCTTAAATATTCCAACTGTGCCACGTTTCTTTCCTGAAAGGCCAAAAAAGATTCACACACATATCGCTGAAAAATGAAATTTGGACAAAATGATGGGATTGTAACTCATTTCTGGCTGATTTTGCACCTATTTCACTGCCTTAACTTTCTGGCCATATCACAGAACTAAGCTGCATAAAGATATATATATATGGATATAGGGATATATGGATAGACAGATTGATTGATTTATATATATGTATTTTATTTTTTTATATATGTATGTGCGTGTATNACAGAAAGGCTCTGAAATTCCTTCAATGCCACTTTTAGCCTCAGAGGATATGAAGCTAAAGCAGCCAACCTGACTTCCTCTGAATAACCCTTCCAGCATCACTAGAATCTCCAGCAGGAGCACTTATAAACACCCCTCCCCCACCCCCTCCCAATAATTTCACTTCTTCTGTTTGTTTTACATTTCCATCTCATGTTTTGACTAATCCTTCCCACACCGCAACAAATTAATTCCTCCAAACCAAGGCAAGTTCAAAGCAAGTCTCTTTCTGTGTTTCTTGAATGATACTTGAAATTCTGTTTCATAAAGAATCTCCCCAGCTCTTTGTGTTTCCTTGCTCCAGGGATCTTGGGGATTTTTCCCTCTGGTACATCTGGACCACAATCTCCAAAGCACAAGTACATCCCCACACTTTTGAGCCCAAACCACAGTCCCAGTTTCACAGAAACAAATCACACACAGGTACATTTTAGAGTAAAAAAACACAGGCCCAGGAGACTGAGGAAAGAGATCCTCCAAATGATATTTCCCGCAAATTATTCATATTCTGTTGTTCTACAGCTCTCCTCTAATATTTTGAATTTTTATTTAATATTCCTGAAGCACTTCTTCCAAATCAATCAACAGACAGCTTATCAAGGTAATTTTGATTAATCTTCAGTCCTTCAACCAAACTAGATAAGCTACATTTCAGCAAGACCTACAATTAAACATTATTTTTCTTTCCTTTATTTACCTCCATTCCAACAGATGCAGAGACGCCCAAGAGCTGCTGCCCCACAGGCCCCATTTTTTCAGATCAGCTGAATCCTGCTGCCTGTCAGACTCGTCTTTGAGGATAGATCAGCCCCCAAAAAAAGGCTGAGAGCTTTTTATAGGATAAATTGAGATTGTGCAGTCTCACACTGAGGATGGAAAACCTGATTGCTGAATATTTTCCTTGTGGCTTTAACATGTGATAAAAAATTCACCCCACAGATTCAATGGAATAACCTGACAGGCTCTGGCCATGCTGTAATACCAAATTTTTCCTCCTGTGACTGGAAAACAAATGTGCAGGCTGATCAATGACTGGCTGAAGCTGCAACAATGTGAACCCCTCTTTTATTCACCAGAGGACCTGGCTACGTATTTGTAGCCCAGGAAATATCAGAGAAAAGCTACTCGTGGTACAGTTAAATAAAATATTCCATGGACAGCCCTCAGCCTCATCACACCCTCCTTGCAAAGACTCGGGGAGGATAGAGGGGGAAGTCACAGGAATTCTTTTTTCCCTGCAATTTTCCCTCTTCCCTCTAAGTGCTCCATCAGCAGAATCCCAAATCAGCTTCCATGGGGAAACCCATCCTGGGAAGATGAGGCTCAGTTCTTTTCCCTCTTCCCAAAAACTGGTTTGGACACATTGTTTGCAGGACACTAAATCCAAATCCCATCTCTGCGTCTTCGTGTGTGTAGGGAAAAGAAGGAAGAACACAAATTCTCTGTTTGGGAAAGATGCACAAAGCTGAGAGAGCAGGTCCCCCTGGAAAAATCAACCAGAATAATTTTAACTATTTGACATTTTCCGGCTCTGGAGAACTATTTCCAGGCGTTTGAAAGAACCAAGATCATGCTCTGAGAGATGGCAAAGCTCTTTTAAAGCCTTTCGGATGTACAAAAGCAAGGAAATCCCATCCTGGGAAGCTACAGCAGCTCATTTTGAGCAGGGTGATGGGAAAAGGAGAGGTGAAAGTTCACCCCTGTGCTTTGTATGTTTAACAACCACAAGGCCTTTTCCTCTGGCAATCACTAACTGAGGAAAAATTGGGAAAACAGCAGATAAATGTGATGTCTCAGGAAGATTTTTGAACTCAAAGCCTCAGTAGATGGAAGAGCTGAACTGATTTTCTGGCCATAAATTGTCCTGGCAGCTGCAAAGCCATGCACTGGTAGCTCTGATTTTGTGAGCTCCGAGTCAATCTCTTCCCATCAAGAGAGGAAAATGAGGATAATTCACTCACTCAGCTCAGAGCTCGGCGTGTCTGGCAGAAATGCCTGCTCCAGTGAGGATTATCCCAGAGATCTCAACCTGGGAAGGCACTGAGAGCTTCTCACACACTTTTCCACCAAAAAAAGTAAAATATAAATACAAATACAAATATAAATATAAATATAAATATNAGCTCCCTGACAAGAACCAGGTGAGGTTGGGCTCTGCTCACCAGGAACAGGAGGAGAGGGAACAGCCTCAGGCTGGGCCAGGAGAGGTTTAAATTGAATATCAAGGAAATTCTTTTCATGGAAAGGTTTGTCCAGGCCTGGCACAGAGTCCTGAGGCAGTGGTGAGTCCCCGTCCCTGGACGGATTTGTGATGTGGCACGTGGGGACATGGGACAATGCTGCAGGAATGGCTGGAGCTGATGATCTTACAGCTCTTTTCCAACCTTAACAAGTCTGGGATTCTTAAATATTCCAACTGTGCCACGTTTCTTTCCTGAAAGGCCAAAAAAGATTCACACACATATCGCTGAAAAATGAAATTTGGACAAAATGATGGGATTGTAACTCATTTCTGGCTGATTTTGCACCTATTTCACTGCCTTAACTTTCTGGCCATATCACAGAACTAAGCTGCATAAAGATATATATATATGGATATAGGGATATATGGATAGACAGATTGATTGATTTATATATATGTATTTTATTTTTTTATATATGTATGTGCGTGTATATATGTGTATGTATATATATATATTTAAAGTATGTATTTCTGGAGATTTAAAGTATGTATTTCTGGAGAGCAGAGAGCCAAGTCTAATCATCACCAAAATCCATGGTCACTAAACTTAGGTCAACACCAAGTCAATCCTACTCTGCAAAAAAAAAGCACTTCAAAATAAAAACAGACCCCAAACTCACACAAAATGGAACCACACTGGCTCCCAAGGGACTTTCTGTCCACAGGTCAAGAACAAACTATGAAGAGCTTTTGTGGAGGTGAAATTAAATCATAAACATCCCGTGAAATGAACTCCCTTTAGTCTGAACAGAACCTTTCCAACCAACTTAAAATCCTGAGAGATGCCTCGAAATTTATTTAATGGAAAATTCTTTTGTGTTGCCATCCACTGATCCTGGAAATTCTGGTTTCCCTCTGGCACACCCAGAGCTCTGATTCTTTCAGGAAACCAACTAAAGGCATTAATTAAAAATAAAAAGCAAACGAGATCAGCTTAAGTAGCTCCCTTAAAAAACATCTCCTATTTCACAGGATGCTAATTAATAGAACATAAGTGATATTTTGATATCATGATTAAGAACAGTTCATTTTGAGCATCTTGCTCACCAGCAGATCAAGGCAATTAACTGGCAATTTTCTCACTAAATGACTTCCCAAGATGTTCTACTGAGATAAAGCAAAACCCTTTTTAAAGTGACTTTGAGCCAGCAAAAGATGGACCTGCAGGGAGTATTTTTATAAACAATGTACAAGTTGATTCTTCGGTCATAAAGGAAAGCTTCTGCTCCAAGAGCAATGACAAAAAATACTAATTTATGTGGAACAGCAAGACACTGGGAGGTTTTCTCCTTATTTCCCAAACTATAACCACTATGGATAATGCTCTGATGGAGAACACAGCCAAAACATCATTTTTAGAAAATATAAAACTGAAGTTCTTGACTTCTTTGTATTTTAACCATGAGGCACAGGTGGGGAGCAGATAAATCCCTTTCCCTGCCCTTGAATCTTTCTGCCCCAGCACTCACTGCTTTTCTCAGTGCTGCTTCCCAAGGAGCTCTGCTGGCTCCTGGATAACAGAAATAAAAGAAATCCCATCCTTCAGAGGGCTGGGGAAAGGATGAGCAGGGAGGTTTATCCACACTCAGTTTGGTCAAAGTGACCATTTCCTGATGAGATTTCCAGGGAAGGATCTCACACCCCTCCATCCCAACCAGTACAAACTGGTGAAATAGGGGAGGATGCTACAGGACTGGTCACAGAATCACAGAATGATCAAGGCTAGAAAAGACCTTTGAGATCATCAAGTCCAACCTAAACTCAGCAGATACAAAGATCTTGAAAAGAATTTGGATCTCTGCCCACCCCTCCTGAACCTCCAGAACCCTAAACCCTGTTCACAGGGCAGGGACAGGGCAGAGGCAGGAGGGCCCCAGGCAGGGGAGGTTTCTGACCCAACACCGAGGTTCTGGTGCTCAGCTGCACCAGAGAACCACAGGAACCACATCCTGCACCCAGGGGAGGTGGCTGATGCTGAGAGCTTGATGCCTTGGGAAGGCTGACCTGAAACAGGGACTGGACACAGCTAGAGAATAAAGTAGAGATTTATTGAAAGGCCTCCAGGATACACCTCGGGCAGGACAAGAGCCTGGCCAGGGCTACACCCAAGGTGCACCCAAAATGGTCACAAAATGGACGACTGATCACAAGATTTTACATTTTTATAAGTTTTGGTCCATTTGCATATTGGGGTTTAATTGTCCAATTCCAGCTCCAGGTTGTGAGGTCCCATCCTTCTTGTTCCTCCCTTCAGCCACCCTTGTTTGTGCTTTTGGGCCTGAAAGTTGTCCTTGGTGCGCAGCAGGAAAAGGATTTGTTTTGTGTCCCTGCTCTGTGCAGAGCTGAGTGACACTGAATGTGAGCTCAGAACTGCACCCCTGGGCAGCACAGGATCTGAAATACATGAAAGATAAAACTTAAGGCATCGAACTGAGCCCACAGTGTCCCCACACCTCTCTGCACTGGCACTGCAGCAGTTCTCTAAATATTGCCCAAAAGAGGCCACAGGAGCTTTTCCAGTGATTCATCCACCAGCATTCCTGACCCAGCCCCATTCCCCCAGCAGAACAGAATTTGAAATTAATCTGCATAATTTTCTGTGCAGCTTCCCAGTCTTTTCCTTCTAGGAAGATCCAGCCCTAAACACATTTTCTGTGAGTACTTGACGCCTGCAGAGGTTTCTGTTCTGTAAAGGGGAATCCTTCCCTGCTCCAACAAAAAGATCTGAACAAAACCATTACACATACAACTTTTACCTGAGATTTAATTAGTGGACGCTCAGCCACCTATGCAAAATGCATCACTAAACCCACAAGCTTAACCATTTAAGACATAACTGTATTGACTTGACCAAAATTGGGTTATTTCTTTAAATTCCTAAGCTATGGATGTTGTGATGCTTTTACTTCACTAAGTCTATGGATCAGATTTCCATTACAGGAAAACAACCCTTTCCACGTTTACACTGAGCTCTCCGCTTGCCCTAGAGTCTGTTATAAGCACTGATAATTTACACGTTACATAAATGTAAAATTTTACTTTCCTCTGAATCAACAGAATTGGTTTGATTTCCCACTCTGCACCAGTGTGGTTAAAACAGAAGCATAAAAAGCACAACTACTTCATGAGAATTCACTGAAAATATAATTCAGTGAGTGACTGTAACAACAGGATGTTTTAAGGCAGTGAACTCCCCTAGAACAGCACAAACACTGCTGTGACCAGCCCCACTATTCTGGCAATACAGACTCTGAACAGAAATGCCAAACATTTGCTTAGACTAATGATAATTATTTTTAAAAAAATGCACAAATTAAGCACACTGATGATAAGAAGCATCAGCATTTTGGAACAACACTGTATGTGCCCCAGTGCAGCTGGAGTTGCACACAGATGGGAATCCCCTTTCCTAAGTAGTTCCAAGGACTTTTTTTTTTTTCCTCCATTCACAATTAGCAGTCACAAGTCACTTAGTTTCATGCAGAGCCTTCTGGAGAGGATTTCAGGGGGGACAAAAATGCTCCATGAGACACAATAAGTGAGGATGAGAAGAGCCTTTAGGATCATCCTGCCCAATAGCCTGCTCTAAGCCAGCATTTTGAGGAGAGGATGCTGCAGCCCCAAGGCTTCTGCACACCACCCTCACAGGGAATTTTCTTCTTCAAAGAAGGAAAATTCCACAGGGAATTTTCTTCTCCTCACAAATTCAGCAATTTGCCCTCACAGAATGCTTTTTTGTTCTGCACTTTGGGCCAGAGCTCAGTTTGGTGTTCTCCATGACCTTCCTCCCCAGCTCAACCCTCGCCCTTCTCCTCCAGGTTGTTCTTCACATCATCACCTTGAATTTGGCTCTGGCCAGTCCCAGAAGGCTTTTTGGATGTCCCTGTGCAGAGCATCCTCTCCCTCCAGCACAGCAACTGCTCCCACACAGAGCCATCTGCCACCATGCTGAGCCAGCACTTCATCCCCTCAGCCAGAGGTGCTGCTGGGCTCCACAGCATCCCCTGGAAAACCATGTGCAAAGACCTCACCCTCATGTTTGTCTGGATTAAAGGAGGAGCAGCCAATCTGCCTGCAGAGTTTGCTCCCTGCTACAGCACAGATCTCTGCTGCACCGCCCTTGTTGGCAGTGATGAGGTGATGTTATCACCCCAAAGTCCTGAATGAGCTCCTGGAAGGTCAGCAACCTGCAGAACCCTGCCAGGTTTCGATATCTATCTCACACAAGCTTCCACAGACGTGAGCTTATGTGGTAATCGTCTGCACAACAAAATAAATCAGGTTTTAAGGGTCTGGGCCAATGTAAACAGGAAGCAAACACTGTGTTCAGAGGTCAGGCCTGGCGTGTTTTCCAGGGTTTTGATGTCCTAAGGATGTTTGTTAGGATGTTTTGGATGCACACAGCATACAAAATCAGGGCTATGTTAACCAACATCCAGCCCTTGTACTGAATCTTTAAAAAAAAAAACCCAACAGAAATTGCTTTTTGATAAATATAAAAAGCTTTACAAGCCTCAGCTATTCCAGCAGACTGCAACTGCTGATGTTCTGACCATTTGCCTCAAGCACTCCACAGAGATGAACTTGCAAATGCCACCAAAACTCACTGCAGCAGAAATGCAAACAGCTCAGCCTGGATTCTCTCTGCCAGGAGTGCAATTATATCCCAAATATGCATGAAAAGAGTCCACAGCCTCTCCTCAAAACATCAAATAAATCAATAAATGCTTGGATCCAGTCTATTTGTGCCCCAAAGGGTTTTTTTAAGCCCCTTTTTCCACCAGCATGAATTAATTGCTTCTACCAAAAAGGCTGCATGCCCTGCAAAAAACGTTCCAAGTGATTTTAAAATTGATCACCAAAGCTGAGCTTGGCAACAAGCTCTGGACACCGCTCAGGCCACTCTTCTGTGGAAAGCTGGGCTTTAGTTTAGGTTTTCCAGGAACTGTCAAGCAAATTCATCAGTATTTTGTGAGTGTCTTTCAGCACAGTAATTATGAAAATGACTTTTGCTCCGTGCTCATTAAGGAACTTCCTTTCACGCACGGCTGAAATGACAACACTGAGGCACTCGCTGCATCTCCAGCTTTGGATAAACCCACAGAGCAGCTCCTGAGGGCACCAAGAGGTGAAGCTGCTCCAGACCTGAGCTGGCCACACCTTTCCTGGGTTATCCTGGGAATCTCCTCTTCATAGACCTCCCCCTCACCTTTAAACCTCCAGGGAATGCTGCTTTCGGGAAGCTTGGGAGGGTTTTATCAAGCCTGGATAATTTACAGGAACTTCTCTTGTCCTCAAGCTGCATATCAGGACAACAGCATCTGACTCATCAATGGGATTTCCACGGCATTCATCTGATGCTGACACCCTTCCCTGGGCAGCAACACCATGGAAATCCCATTTTCCTGGAGATCCTAATTCACTCTGACACCACAGGGTGGTAGCACCACGACAGGGATGGAGAGCAGAGGGCTCTCACACAGCATATGGGGTCCCACTCAGCTGCAAACTGTGATGTTTGATGTTTTATCCAACATTCCCAGAGCCAGAACTCGACAAAACCTTCATTTCCACCAGAATAAAAACTTCTACTGGAGCTCCAACTCCTCTCAGTCATTTCCCAACATCTGGGCCAGATGAAACAATGGGACACAGACATGCAATACAGATGGCTTAAAAGTCATTTCAAACACCCAACTGTTGTGGGTTTTCACCACAAAGGGATAAATTGGCTCTTACAAAGCTGGGTGTGGATGGCTGCCGCCAACTCCATCATCCCATCAGCCTAAAATTCCACAAGAATCACCCTGAGCACAGCCCCAAACCAGTTATTTATTATAACTTACACAGCAACAGAACACAGTGGTTCCATAAAATGATTATAACCATCTTTTTAATTTTTACTCAATGTAAGAGTCCATTAAAAATAAGACAAAAAAAAAAAGTTAAAGGCCTGCCCAGCTTTACTTTCTAAGCATCATTTGTACTTTGAATATACAATTTCTCTACAGCCTAATGTATTTCTACAGAACAGAAATCCATGGATTCTCAGGCCAAAGTCTGCAAGCAACTTCTCACTGGAAAAAATTCACACCAGACCCAAAGAAAGATTTAACCATCAGGAATCTGCTGCAGGTGAGGACACAGCAGGGAGGAGAAGGAATACCTGCCCTGAAGAGACACTTTGCCTTGTGTGTCTCACTGATGTTGTTCCGAACACCAGCATTCAGCTGGTCACATTTATTGATCACTTTTAGCAGAAAGTAACACTGAGACTTCATGGGATTGAGACTTCCCATGGGTTTGGGAAGCAAGGGTGGAAGAAAAACAAAACAAACTCCAAAGCCTCAAACTGAAACACTCAGGTGTTGCCCCAACCCTGGAAGTGTCCAAGGCCAGGTTGGACAGGGCATGGAGCAAGGTGGAAGGTGCCTGGCCATGCAAAGATTACAACATTTCCAAGTTAAATTTCAAAAAATCCCAAAAATCTCACGCTCTGCAAGTGTTGAGCACAGCTCGGTGCCCTTCTCCAAGGATCCGAGCAACCTCTGTGACCTCCTCACGAGCAGCTCCTCCGTAGGAACAAACACTGCTGCATTCATTTCGGGAACAAAAAGAGTATTATGGGAAACTCTGCTGCTTGCAGTTCTGGTGTGACATCCTCAAAAAGGGCCTTTTGCTTCCCCAAATTTCAACAGGGCAATTTCGGACAATCTGTAAGCAAGCTGAAGTTTCAGGTTTTTTTCTTTGAGAGCAGAAGAGCCTTTTTTTTTTTTCAAGGCACGACTTTATTAGAAAATAACCATCTTTATATTGTGCTTAAGGACTTTGTCCTGATTTTCCCCTCTTAAATACTGGATATTAAAACTCACAGCACAGTCCCTGAATTTCTCCAACTGCCTGAAAGCACACAGGGAAATTCTGCCTCCAGCCTTACAAAATGTGCCAGCCCTAAATCAGAGCTGTCCAAACTCCCAGAACCATGCAATTGTTTAGGCTGGAAGAACGCTCCAAGATCTTCAAGTCCAACCATGGCTACCACTGCCTCATGTCCCCAAGGGCCACATCCACAGGGCTTTGAAATCCCTTCAGAGATGGGGACTCCAGCACTGCCAGGGCTGGAATTCCTTTCCATAAAGGAATTTTTCCAAATATCCAACCCAAACCTCCCCTGGCACAACTTGAGGTCATTTCCTCTTGTGCTGTCCCTTGTTCCTTGGACGAAGAGACCAACCCCCATCTCAGCAGAGCATGAAAAAGATCTCAGCATCTCCTCTGCTATGATTTGTTCTTCTCCTAAAACAAGAATGTAGCAACTTTTCAAGGCTCTGGGAAAATTCCTTGCTCCTGCCAGCCTCCCCCTCTCTGTTGTTCTTCTGCCACCTCTGCTGGGACATCAAATTCATCCCTGAAACTGCAATGTCCATAATATTCCTTGGATTTCCTCAGGTTTCTGTGCTGATCCAGGTTTATGCCTCAGCAAATAACCAAAAAGAAAGAAACAAACAGAAAAGTAATTTTTAAAAGTTTTTTAAAAACCCTATTTCTTCTCCTCTTTAGTAGCTCTTGTGGAGTACACAATTAAACTGTAGCACAGTCTTCTTTAGGAAAGGGTTCTCTTCATTTTTTAATATCTACATTGTATAAAGATCAACTATTTAAAAGATAATTAACATAACATAAGTCTATTTACAGTCTATGCAACACTTTCCATTTTAATCCACCATTTCCTTTAGGAATTTTCTGCAATAGGCGCATTTCCTTTAAAGAAAAAAAAAAGAAAGAAAGAAAAAGGTATTTACATGACCTTTTTCTGTTGTTGTTTTTTCCAACTGAATGAGGTTGCAAAAAAACAAAGCCCTGGCTATTTAAATATAATATCCAGCTAAGCTATTTATGGAAGGACAGTGTTTACACTTTGGACTACCACTCATTGAGAACATGTACAACAACAGTGCTTGAAAAGCTGCTCTGTAACTGGGATCTGAGGCTCTAAAACAACAACAACAACAACAAAATGAAGATAAAACTCTCCTTCATCCTCAGCTTCCAGGTGAAATCTCAGCACCACATGAATATGCATTTTGTATTTTATATACAGCATCACAAGTTTGTGAGGCGCCTCGGGACCTCTGAAGAAGGCCGAGAATAAAGGAAAATCATTTTAATTAAAAGCAAATTAAAGGGTCCTCTAATCCAGGCAGCGGCAGCAAATCCGCCGAGAGTTTTTAGGATGAGGCTCCTTGAAGTTCCATCGCTCACAACCCTCCCTAATTCCAGCTTCCTTCCCTGATTCTCCCCAGAGGAGGCTCAGAAACGGCACGAGATCAGGTTTAGTATGAAAATTCTGCTCCAGCTGCTAAAAAAAGCTTTTTGCTCCAGTTTCTCAGTGGCCAGAGGCGCTCGCACCCTCACAGAGCAAATAAAAATAAAGGAATGACAAAGGCAAGTCTCTGCTCACTGCAGGGGGAAAAGAAGAGATAAGATTCCATTTAGGCTTTTAAGGAGTCGTTTCAGCACTGATTAGGAAAGTTCGAGTTCTCCTTCTTGACAGGAGGCTTTGGAAATGCAGCTCAAAAAAAAAAAATCAACTAAGTAACCACGAAGGGAAATGTTATCACAGGAATGGCTTCAGATTAGAGAAGCCACAAGGAAGGAGAGTGTGGACAACTGAAATAAAATTATTACTTTTTACCCTTTACTTTTTACTGTGCTCTTTTTCACTGCTCTTCCTCCAGCAGGAGGATGATACTGGGAAAATCTCCCTGGTTTCCTCCTGCCTGTCTCCAGTTCACCGTGTCCTACCCAATAAATTCCAGAATGAATTTACAAACGCTCCCAAAAATAAACAGGAAGCTAAACCCAGTCATAGTGTTTATTTCTGTCTAAAAGGCATTTTAATACGTATTTATCTCCTTAAATAACTGAATTCCTCTGCTACGAGGAAAAAAAAAAGCACAAAAATCCCAACCTTGAGGGAAAGAATCCAAACAACTGAATAAGAGGAACAGAAAAGAAAAAAAAGAAAATGGGCAAAACGCCTGGAGAAACTCTGCTTTGATTTTGACACATGGGAATAAATGGGAAAAAAAATATTCAGCTAACCCTTCTTTTAATCAAAACATCTTCCATCTCGTGTGCAAATTTCAACAGCTGAGAAAGCATCCTACTCAATCTCCCCAAAGTGGTGTCAGCATGTTTTATGTAAATACTGCTTAACAAGGGATGGGTGTTTGCAGCAAACATTTTCGGGTTCTGCTTTACGAGCTCTAGATCAGCCTCTGGATCAGAGGAGGAATTGGAATTCTGGAGAGGATAACAGGAGATGTGCACAGAGGAAAGGTTTTTTTGTTGGGGTTTTTTTTTTCCCTTTAAATAATCAGGATGTATTTGTTAATGAGGAGTTTTCAGTAGTTATTTAATAAATTACCAGGAGAAAAACTTAGTGACTCAGCTGTGCACCAATCTGTGGCACAGAACATCTTGGAAATGTCTGGAGAGAAATCGGAGTTTGGTGACATTGTCACCCTGAAAGGATCCTGAGACCAAGGCAGCTCCTCTGGGACGGTCAGAGATGTGACACAAGGAGCACAAACAGGACAAGCTCCCTGCTCTCCCATGGGATAGCCAGGGAAAGCAACAAATTCCCGTCAGGATTTAGGGTTTGGGCAATGCCTGACCTTCTACCCCAGGGCACTGCTGGCCCTGGCACCTCCTGACACTGCTCCCTGCCAGCTCTGTGCCCTCCCAGGCAGAGCTCTCCCCGCCGGGGGCTCAGAGCTCTCCCCGCCNTTCTCGCTGGGTCCACATGGACTCAGCAGTAATGGGGATTTTATTCTTCCTGCTCTGGTTCTGAACTTTTGTCTTCATGTGGTACCAACAGATACATGGCCACCACTTGGGATAGGCCACATGAACCACCGCACAGCCATCAACAGCACCCCATGGCAATCCCATAAGCATCTAAACCACCTCATGACCATCTAAAACACCCCATAACCACCTAAAACACCCCATAACTACCCCATAATGATCTAAAACACCTCACAGACACCCCATGACCATCTAAACCACCTCATAGCAATCTACAACACCCAGCAGCCACCTCATAAGGATCTAAACCACCCCACAGCCACTCCAAAGCCATACAAAGCATCCCAGAGCCATCCAACAGGCATCTAAAACACCCTATAAACATCTAAAAACACACCACAGCCACACAAAAGCCATCTGAAATACCCCACAATCACCTCATAGCCATCTGAAACACCCTAATGCCACCTAAAAACCATCTAAAACACCTCATACTCCCCTAAAACACCCCATAACCATCCCATAGCCACCTAAAACACCCTATAACCATCCCATAGCCACCTAAAACACCCCACAGCATTAGGGAAATGTGCTTTTCACCATCACACCAAGCAGGCCTAGCTCTCAGCACTGGAAAAAGCAGCGTGCTGCATGTGCAGGAACACAAACAGCACAAAAACAATCCCCAAGATCAAAGGATTTCTGTTTTCCAATCTTCTTCTCTTGTCCCCTTCCCCTGTTAGCTGAGAACTCCCTCAGCCACCCTGCACCAGGGTTTGCTGTGCCAGGCCAGGAAAATATCTGGGTTAAAATAAATAAATTCATTTTCAAGTGAGGATGGCAAAAGCCCTGCAGAAGGAAACATATCCCTGATGGGATTTACAGCCTGCAAAAAAAAAATGTTCTACATCCTCAGAGAGCACCAGCTCAGGGACATGAATAAGTAGCTGAGAACAGGCAGAAACCTGTTAACAGTTTTTAGGAGAAGACAAATTCTTCTGGAAGAAGACACTGGCATAAGCACAACATCCTTCACTCACACAGCCAAAACAACACCAGCAGCAGTTCATTTATTTCAGCTCTGTGTGTCTCTTTTGTTAGTTTTTAACTTCGCCTGTCCAAAAATCTCTGTGCCCTCCCAGCTCCCTGGGGACAAAAGGGAAGATAAGCAGCCCAGGTAGATTTGGATGGGTGAGGCAGCTCCTGATGGAGCCAGGGAAGGGCAGGTCCTGCTCTCATCCCCACCTGGAGCTCCAGGAGAGCACAGATCTCACAATCATTTTGCCCAGTGTGATGGGAATAGAAGCACAAACCCCCTTCCCACCCTGGGATCCACATCAGATCCCTGATAGGAGTGAATTTCCTTCAATTCCCCCTTCCACATCCCATATAATGCGACTCTACTTCACCAACACCAGAGATTGCGCTCAATGTTACTAAAGAAATATATTTTTCCATCAGCTGGAGCGATAGAAAAGCTGTTCCCAAAGCGATAACACGAGTCTGGGGATGGCAATTCCTATTTTTACTCTCCTCAGAATGTTATCAGCATGGAGGAAAGGGAACTTCCAGATAAGCACACACAATCTCTCCTTTCTGAGGCACTGAGATTTATCACGGGGGGATTTCTCACAATCACACACCTCAGCTGCAGGAAACGCTGGAGTATCGCCCTCATCTCCATCCTGCCGGCCTTTCCTCAGCCCCAACCATTCCAGGATCCAGCAGCAAGGAGTTGTTTTGTCATTTAATGATGTCCAGGAGATGTGACTTCCCTCCACAACTGTCAATTTTCATTTTTCATCAGTGCTCTGATGCCAAGTTCACCTACAGCCTTTTCTTCCTTTATTTTCTAGGATTAA
This sequence comes from Illadopsis cleaveri, assembly GCA_013399915.1. NCBI lineage: Eukaryota > Metazoa > Chordata > Aves > Passeriformes > Timaliidae > Illadopsis > Illadopsis cleaveri. Next base: position 48,872 of record VXBB01020621.1, read on the forward strand.
CATGATGTGAATTAACTGTTTCTCTGCCTTCCAACTTCACATACTGAGCCAAGTGGAGAGGACTTTTCCTTGGAGAAGTGCACAGGAAGGAGGACAGCATCCTCCAGAGATGCTTCAAGGAGCACAAATTGCTTCCAAGTTTGTTTTCTGTAACAATGAGAGGATAAATTAAAAGGTTTTGCCCTCAGGGAGCATTTCTTGTTTGCATTTACATAAAATTTCCTTCATTTGAAGATTTTGGGTAAGTCCTACAGGGATTTGACCTTTTTGCTTGGATGTTGCTATCCTAAGACTTTCCTGCAGAAGTGCAGAACCACTCTTTGTCCAATATGGGAAACAAAACCTCAGATTTGTATCAATTTTTGCTTATTTCAGCCATTCTTCAGTACAATGATCCAAAAAGAAATTGTGAGTTCCATTCCTCCTTAAGTCATTATTCCTGCTGGCTCCAGGAGCACTCAGATGTTCCTGTTCAAAGGCTGGATAAACAGCCAGAAATTCAGATGAAAAACAAAAACTACCGGTGGGAGGCTGAAACAAAAATAGATAAAACTCTTAAAAAAAGATTAAAAAAAAATACAAGACTCTCACTGTTCTGCAAATTCTGATGAGGAAGGAGCTGGACGACTCCAAGCTGAAACACAAAATGGATGTGGGGAAATCTTCAGAGTTGCTCAGGGCTGAGGATGACAACGAGGGCAGTGATTCCTGTCACCTCCATACTGCCAGGACTTCTAGTGCATGACATATTTTTACAGAGAGAAGTCCACACACGACAGGGATTTAATCCAGAAGCAGACTGGATTCTCCACAGGCTCCCACTCCTGAAATGGTGGAGAGTTATGCCTAGCTTTTGGCACGGGCTCTGTTTTTCCATGAAGAAAACCCCTTCTGTGATTTGGCTGCTTCTGAAAGGTTCATATAACAGAGCCTGTCTTTCAGATGAACTTTCCTCTTAGAAACTGGTGCTCAGATGTGCCTACACAGATGGGTTCAGCTCTGAACAACACAGAGCCGGGAACACAGCAGCTCAGAAGGGCCTTGGGTGCTTTTGGGCAGCCACAGCTTCTCTGAGCACCCTGTGACAAGGCCTCACAGCCAAAAATTCCTTCCCAAGACTCCATCCATCCCTGCCCTCTGGCAGTGGGAAGCCATTCCGTGTGTCCTGTCCCTCCATCCCTTGTCCCCAGTCCGTCTCCAGCTCTTCTGGAGCTCCTTTAGGCCCTGGAAGAAGCTCTGAGCTCTCCCTGGAGCTTCTCCTCTCCAGGGGAACATTTCCAGCTCTCCCAGCCTGGCTCCAGCCCTCAGAGCATCCCCACGGCCTCCTCTGGATCACTCCAGCAGCTCCACACCCTTACATATAACTGGTTCATCCCCAATTCCATGAATTATTTCACAACAGAGTAAATATTTCATCCCAGGATCAGCACAAGTCTTGCTGAAATCGAGTTCAGTTGGCTCCTGGCGGGTTCTCATGGGCCACGGGCAACTGAGGTCAACTCAGCAAGAACATGCAACACATCTGTTCCCTTTGTTCTACAGAAACATCAGGACAGGCCAGCAAAATGAAAACCAGCAGAATTTGCCTTTTAAATGCTCACAGTAAAAATGTTATTGAAGACATCAACGGCCAAGAGGTCTCTCCCAAAGAGATGAGCCGAAAATGAGGCGTGACAAGGCCCAGAAAAAGCCCACCCACACACAGGGACCACTGCTCAGCATTCCCAGCACGAAAGCTGCTCCTTCTCCTGGAAAAACCACCTCAGAAAACGCCCCAAATCCACTCAATTAAATCCAGGCTGGAGGGAAATTCAAGTGCTTTCCTTGAGGCTGCACTGAGGGACCCCTGCCTGCTCCAGGGCATCCAGTTAACACCAAACTGCATTTCAAATAAAGCTTTGCCAGGCACCTGCAGAATAAATTTGCTGACTTTATGCAAGGGTGAAAAGAGAAATAATTTGGATTTAGATCTCTGGATCACAAGGCCATGATATAATTTTAGGCCCCTCTAGGATCCAGGATTTTGAAGATTCCTCACCCATTCAGATCCAAGTGGAAGATCTGAATGAGGTTTTAAAGACTTGATCCTTCCTGGCTAAAAGCTCACGGACAGACACTCAAGACAGTCTCCAACAACACCAGCAGAGACATTCCCAAAATAAGGCAAGCTAGCAATCCACCTGGAATTTTCTTCTCCTGCCCAGGGTATCAGGTCAGATATATTAAAGCCTAATTCAAAATAAAATGCAGTAGGAGCCTCCCAAAGGACCAATAACAATATCCTTTCCCCATTGTCCCGGCTTTGTTTGCTTGGGAACAAAGCACACAGATGATTTTAGCATTCCAGAAATTCATAAACAGGGGATGCCTTGTTTGCCCATCCTTCCTACAGAAAGCCACATCAGCATAAACGTGTTTTATACCTGCTTGCAGCACTTGGGAAAAGTGAGATAAAATGAAGAGCCCTCAAGTAATCCAGGGGCAAAATGGGCTGTGGGGATTCTGTATGGAGAAATCATCTTTTTGGGACCCAACAATACCAGGCCATTGCTGCCATAAACACGAATCTTGCTCAATTATTTAAAATGGGTCACAATCAAAATAAATTTTTATTAAAAAGTCCAAACTAAAGAAACACACCAACACTGCTGCCCCAATGACCCCAAAATTAATTTTACTACAACAATTACCGACTGTCACTATTTCCTATCCTGATACAACCAGAATTCATTCTGTATTTACCGTGCCTTAGGCTTGGAGCTATTTTAAGGAGCCACAATTTCCCAAATTCCTGTTGCCAAACATCCGTGTTGCAATCAGACGAGAGTTACAGCTTTTAAAAGCTCTGATCAAAGAGCAACGATGTGATGCAATTGTTTGGATGTTTCCAGGGAGACTTAAAAAGCCAGAAAACACCTGGTTGGTTTTAAGAGGTCCTCATGGGAGTTCTTGAACACAGAGCTGGAAATTACACAAATGCCTCTGTGGTTTCTGAGTGTTGTTTCTTTTCGGCCCTGCAAATTAACAGAATCTCTTTAATACCTTTGATAATTTATTAGCTCCTGCTCCACTGCTGCAAAGCCCTAAGCAGCAAATCCCTGATGCCACCAGTTCTGCAAATGCATTGCTGCCTGTGATATTTATGTGCTGCCTCATTCTAATTATTGATTTGAGGTCCTGAAAGCAGCTTGAAAAGTTCCTCTTCTGCCTGAAATCACAATATTTTGCCATGTTTACATCCCACAGATACAATTCATCAATGCATGTAGAACTAATGCATATTTTTAGCATAAAATTATAATAAAAACACAAATACTACAAGGGATTTTTAAGAAAAACACCATGCCCTCCTGACCTAGTGAGATTAAGAGAAAAAATAAACCTCAAATCCATAAAACACAACCACAAGCCCCCAAAAAAACGTCATCACCTGCCTTTGGCTGAGGGAAGAGAGGACTTCCCTACGCTCCTGCCTCGCCCTTCACAGGATGGAACAAATCGCTGCTGAACGGGCTCATTTTCCCCCTTGGGCTTTGTTGCTTCTGTCCCCGAGGAAAATTCCAGTTTCCCTGCAGGGATAAAGGTTCCTGTGAGCCCGGGAGGCAGCGCCCATGAATGGCTGCAGTGTTCAGGGCCAGAGCCACTCATGCTCCCCAAAACAATTGGTGTTTGTGGCTCCTCACGCAGCAGCCCACAGGGCATCAACAAAGGGCTGGTATCACCTCGGGGAGAAAAATTCAAGAGAAAGACAAGATTTTCTCCAAAAATTCACATTTTTCATTTCATACTTTCTCCAAAAATCCCCTTTTTGTTCCATATTTTTGCCAAAACCCCACCTTTTTATTTTCATGCTTTCTCCAAAAACCTACCTCTTTTATTTCACACTTTCTCCAAAAACCCACCTCTTTTATTTCATACTTTCTCCCCAAATCCCCCTTTTTCATTTCATATTTTCTCAAAAAATCCACTCTTTTTTTTGTTTCATATTTTCTCTAAAAATCCCCCTTTTTTGTTTAATATTTTCTCCAAAAATCCTCCTTTTTTGTTTCATCCTCACACATCAAAGCAACTCTCAACAACCACCACCAAAGCCATGGCGCGTCACAAAATAAAAAGCAGGTGGGAAATAAGTTTAACTAAGTGAAAGCTCCAGCTCAGCCACACTCAAGTCATTAAAAAACGAGGGCAGATCTTGCTCTGGAAATCAATTTTTATGACAAAATCTTTTATGCACATAAAGTCACACGTGCAAGGTGTTTTCTGTGTTCAGGCTCTGATTATTCAAGGCATAAATTCAAAGCCCATCGCCCTCACCAGCTCCAAATTCTTCCCTGGTTATCCTGGAAGGTGAAGAGCAGAGATGGGATCCTCCAAACCCTGTCCTTAGGTGGGATTTTCATCCCCACTCACCCTGGGCATCCCTCAAGCCTCACTTCAATTCCTGCTTCTCTTCATCCTGCCTTTCCCAAAACCTCTGTTCCCCCATAAAGCCACTTCTGCCCCTGGGAACTAAAAACCAACTGCCTGAAGTTTCACTTCTAATCAAATCCCCAAATCCCACCTTGCTTTATTCCCATCCAAATCATCCATGGACTGTCTCTAACCATTGTTATTCAAACAGAAATCACACCTTAAAAACATTTTCCTCTCTTTTGTCTTGTCCTGTTGCCTTTGATTCATTTCTTTTGGTGGCAAGGGTCAATTTCTTTGTATAGACATAAATGTGTGAAATGTACATTACCAGTTTATCTCCCAAACTCCTTTCTCTCAGCAGAGAGAGTGAATCAAGTATTTTTGAATAATAAAATGGTCATTTAAGATTGTTTAAGGTGTCCAAAGCACTGCTGGATGGGCACAAAACAGCACAAGATGCTCAGCTTCAGGAGAACTGATAGAAGACACTGAATTTAAGAGTTTCTAATACATCAAAATTCAACAAAAATTATTTTTTTTAAAAAAATATTTACCACACTTCTGAAAAACTAATACCCAGTACTAATACTGACTGGATTTCTAGCTGAAAAATCACCCCCACCATTGGTTTCTCCCTTCCCCCAGCCCCTGCACAGCTGGGCACAGTTCTGCAAATGCTCTCTGGCAGGACAATTCCTTCCTCTCCTCCTTTCCCACGCTCCGGAGCTGGTTCCGATTACAGCTCCCAGTGACGGCCTTGGGAATGAGGGGAAAAACCAAAAAAACCCTCCAGGATGACCTGGCCATCCTTAAATCCCATTCCAGAAAAAGTACACAGAGCAAAAGTGCCCTGCAAGAACATGGTCAGCAGCACCAGCATCCTGCTTCAACTCCTGAAAACAGAAATGTAAAACTGTTGTTCACAGAGAAAGTTTTGAGGGTTCAGTGATTTTTCCAAGGAAATTATTCAAGTTTCTTCCTCGGAAAATTCTGGTGAATGAGACCAAATTTCAAGAGTAAATAGTTTGATGCAGTGCAGCAGTTCTCGAGCTTCTTCAGGACAAATTACAGCTCGAGTTACATGTGCACAAAACTGATAAATAACTTGGGCAGTTCACCCATCAAAGATACGGGACCCAAAACTGACCCCAGGATTTGAGGCTCCTCCTCGAAAAATACCCCATTTTTACAGAACCAATTATCTCAACACTATAAGCTCCTAAGCCTATTTCCAATAGTTCAAACTATGTAATGTAAATAGGTCATTATTTAAAGAGAGTTCCCTGTTTCCACCTTTTCCTTTCCTCTCCGCCTTCCCAGAAATATTTAAGTCTCTACAACTTCCTCTCGCCCCACTCCTGCCGGGAAGCAGTGCTGGAGTGGGAGCTTTGCCTGTGGAACACAGATTAGAATGAAGTGTTGGATCTGTGGCCTTGAAACGTGCCCTCAGCTGAGTTTTTAATTTGGGCTTTTCAAGATCAGGCAGCACACGTGTAATTTAAAAGCAATTTGAAGCAGCAAGGTAGGGAGTTTGACTTCAAATTAATGAGCTTTTGACATCTGCAAACAAAATGATAACATGAACCCATTTAAAGTCAGGCCTGTGTTTAACAGGGAAAGCATCTATCATTTTAACGTGGTTACACAAAGGCTTTTCTGCTGCAATCTGAAAGCTGTTCCACCACAATCCTCCTGTTAGCAGCAATTTGCAAACTTTGTTGTATCAGATTAGTGGAAAGACAGGCTGCAGATCAATTAATATCATTGAATAATTAAATGTTTTAAGTGACATTCTGCAGCATGATTGAAGACATTCATTAAATCCAAATTTAAATTAACCAGACTCAGTTCCTGAGACATCTAAACCCATAGAACACGGGGTACAAACATTATTTATGGCTTGTTTAAATCAGGATTTTACTACTCAGGAAAGGCCCAGCACTGCAGCTCTAGCAATATTCCAGCAGAAACCAGGACTAGGAATGCAAAGGAAAATAAATCTTCCAAGGACAACCAGCAAAGATGACAAGATTAAAGGGCAAAAGACAATCAAGATGGAATTTAGCAAAAGAAACAGTGCACAGGGTGAGGGAAGGGTTAGGAGTGAAAACTGCTCTGAAGCTGAGGAATTACAGCTCTTGGCAAAGAAATATTTACAGATCCTTTATCAAATATCCTGCAAACCAGAGGGGCTGTAAGCAGGAATTTTCATCGTTGGCTTCAAGTTGTGATCACGCTGGTTTTCATTTACCAGAGTTAGATTTTCTTTTGGAGGAAAAATTCCATGAAAAGAACTGAGGGAGGTAAGAAATTACAGGAGCAAACTCCAAGATAAAAGCAGGCACGGTGTGAACCTCATGGCCCCAGCTTTGGGAATGCAGAGACGGGACAGCAGCAGCCCCTGGGGCACCTGTGGGATTCAGGATCACTGACAGGGAAGTATCAGCCCTTACAACCAACCCAAAGTCAACCACTCCATCCTCATCCCAGCCCCCATCACCCCACAGCCATGGGACAGAGGGGTTTGGAACCATTGAGTTCCCAGTTCATCAAACCTCTGGGATTCAGGATCACTGACAGGGAAGTATCAGCCCTTACAACCAACCCAAAGTCAACCACTCCATCCTCATCCCAAACCCACATCACCCCACAGCCATGGGAAAGGGGGGTTTGGAACCATCGAGTTCCCAGTTCATCCCAGTCTGGCTCAACCAGAATTGCTCTGCTGGTCTTCAAAGCGGCACCAGGATGAACCACGGCAGCTCCAGTTCAGCTTCCTCAGAAGTTATTCCAGGTGAAAGAGATTGGTTCTGGTGGAAGGGAAGAAAACTCAAACCCCACAGCAATTAAAGGAACACCCAAGCAGCAGGAAACCTGGAATCCACTGAGCTCAGGAGAGTGAGATCCTGCCATGGATGTGCAGATGGGTGTTTCATTCTAAATTATTTTCTCTAGAACAACAAAACTTTCAAGTCGGAGGTTTATCCTCCAGCTGCCCTGATTATTGTGTCCTGATCTTTTAGAAGTGACATGAGTAACCCACTTTTCACTTCTTCCCTTGCAAATCTGTTCTTTGCTTTCTCTTTCAAATTCATTGTCCCACTGAACCAAAGCCTTTCCAAGTGCTTAGTCTTCCCGGTGGTTCTTGCTGCTGCTGCATCCCTGTTTGTGAGTTATCTTCAGGGAACAGCTGTTCTGGCACAGCTTCTTCCAGCTGCTGGGGCATCCTCACACTCCTGTGGGAAAGAGCTGCCTCTTCCCAAGACAGGAATCCCAAAATTGGCACTTCAAGAGCTCAGGTATTTTTTTAGTTTATGCCTCATCTCACCTCTGCCTGATTTACAGTTTTGTTTTTTGGTTTTACCTGCTCAGATCTCTCATTCTTAGCAAAAAAAATACTGCTGTACATTAGAAAAAGGAAATCTTGGATAAGACAAGATTTCAGGACTGAGCATTTTTTCCTATATACAGAAGGCATAAAAGTGATAGAAAACCACAGAACTGAGTTGTCGTACATTTCCCAGTGACAATTCACCATCACAGCAAGCAACAAAAAAATCCAGACAATTTCTTCCCTGTTTTATTTCTCTCCTCAGCCAGGAAACACCTTTGAACACAGGCAGTCTCTGTGAGCAGATTTGACTTTGCCATTTCAGCACTGAGCCAGTGCCAGCAGCCAAAGGGAAAAGGGCATTTTTGGGGCAGAGGATGTCACTGCTGAGGCATCCTCTGCAGGAAACACAGAGGATTTGGGCAGGCTGAGGGATATCAGGAATGGAATTATTATTATTATACTTCCAGTAAGTCGGCTGAACATGCCTTAAAAATACACTACATGATGTGAAGAACTCAAAATTAAATCCTGTGCAAACACTTCAACAAAATGCTGCTGCTGAGCTCCTCCTAATCGCTGCCTTATCAGTATCTCATTTCAGCTCTGGCTTACACAAGTATTAAATGTATTTGTACAACAAACCTGCAGAGATAGAGACATTTCAGCAAGAAGTTTGGAATAAATACAGGCAGGTTCTTTACTGTTAACACTTAGAGCATTTGGGATTGTGTAATTCAGATTAGATAGACCAGGATAAAACCCTGTGCAGAAAGGCACAATGAGTAAAAAAATACAGGATTAGAGTTAGAAAAGATGTAGAAATCCTGCACAGGGCATCCACTCCTCATTCACCCCGAATTCTGCTGCATCACATCACAAATCAGCTCCAGCAACACCCAAATCACTCCCTGAGACAGCTCCGAGCCCATAAAACCAGAGTCACATCCAGGGGAGCCCTAAACGCTCCACCAAGACCAGGCAATTCCAAACTCCTTCATAATTCATGGCTCCAATTCACACCACTTCCCATGCTGGGCACAGAACGATATTGCAGCTTACAGAGGGATTCTGCTGCCATTAATATTGCAGCAGGAGATCAATAATGAAATGCTCATCAAGGAGCAGAGAGCTGCTCACTGCGAGCATCCAAACAGCATCCCTCAGGTCTGGCTGCTCTTCTGCTGCTTCCCAACCTGCAGGGATGCAGGAAAAACTGCCGCCTCCCTGGAAAAGTGCAGCCTCCCTGAGAAACTGCAGCCTCATTGGAAAACTGCAGCATCCCTGGGAAAAGTGCAGCCTTCCCAGGAAAAACTGCAGCCTCCCCAAGGAAAAGTGCAGCCTNCACTTCCCATGCTGGGCACAGAACGATATTGCAGCTTACAGAGGGATTCTGCTGCCATTAATATTGCAGCAGGAGATCAATAATGAAATGCCCATCAAGGAGCAGAGAGCTGCTCACTGCGAGCATCCAAACAGCATCCCTCAGGTCTGGCTGCTCTTCTGCTGCTTCCCAACCTGCAGGGATGCAGGAAAAACTGCCACCTCCCTGGGAAACTGCAGCCTCATTGGAAAACTGCAGCATCCATGGAAAAAGTGCAGCCTTCCTGGAAAAACTGCAACCTCCCTGGGAAAAGTGCAGCCTTCCCAGGAAAAACTGCAGCCTCCCCAAGGAAAAGTGCAGCCTCCCCGGGGGTGCTGGATGAGGAGCAAGTGACAGAGTTGGAGTGTGAGTCACCAAATCCATCCCATTGTGCTGTTCCCACCACGCTGCTTATAAAGGAAATATTGTCCCTTCCTGCCAGCCCTCCCTGGAATAAGGATGAAATTGCAGCTTCTCCCCAAAACATCTGTTTGCAACCTCTTCTCCTGAGGAATTTTCATGGTGTGTCCAGAGACAGAATAATTCACTTTAAATTCCTATATAAAGGCAGGTTTTGTCCACCCAAACATCACCATGCATTGCTGATGGCCTTTGAGTGGTTCATACCATACACGGCATCTCCACCTGCTGCTCAGCCCTGCCAGCAATCCATGCTGAGGAATAATTTGGAAACACAGAGACCGAAACACAGCATCACATTTACAAAGTGCCAACATCATGCCCAGGAGGGACCAACACAATCCTCAGGTTCTCTATAACTGAATTGTTTTCCTGCAGAAGCTCCCACTCCTCCAGTGAGCAGGGTGGACTCTGTGTGCTCCCAATTAATACTCCTTGAGATTTTCCTACTTTTCTTCCTCCACAGTATTCCATGCCTGCTCTTTTTCATTTTCCACTGCAGCTGAGCTGCTCCAAAACCTTGAACAAATTTACCTGGCATCACCAAGCATGAAGAACCTAAAACACTTTGCTGATAACAAAAGCTGGAGAGGGGCTTTTGATAAAGGAGTGACAAGAATGGGTGGGGATGGTTTTAAACCGGAGGGGACATTTAGATGGGGTATTAGGCAGGAATTGTTCCCTGGGAGGGGGGGGAGGAGCTGGGATAGAATTCTCAGCTGTGGCTGCCCCTGGATCTCCCTGCAGTGTCCAAGGCCAGGTTGGAGCAGCCTGGGACAGTGGAAGGTGTCCCTGATCCTGGGATGGGCTTTGAGGTCTCCTCCAAGCCAAACCCTTCTGTGCTCCTGTAGCACATGGATCTGACTCTCAGAAAACACCAAGGACATCTGTGACAGGGCAGAATTGCGCTGACTTCCTCCAGCTCTATTTCACTTGGCAGTTTGTCAAACCCTGTCCACTCATTTTTCTTCACAATACCTCCTAAAAACTAGTGAGAAAGAGGTCACCAAGTACACCAGACACAGCTCTGCTGGAACACACTCTGAAACCAATTTGGTTAATAACACAGCTCTGCAGCTTTGGTCAGGACACCAGCAGCTCCAGAAACCCAACAAACTCCAAAATCCTCCTCCAGGGCTGTCACCTTTCAGCTGGGAAGGTGCAGGAGCCCAACCTGACCAGGGCAAGGAGCAGCTCCACGAGAACCTGTGCGGGACACAAGGTTTGACGCAGATATTGAACGTGCTGAGTTCCCCAACAATCCTTGTCCAGCTTCCCATCATTTCAGCATTCCTGATACCACCCAGGAGCTGGGAATGCCATGGAAGGCAAGGGAAGAAGAATAAGAGAAAGAAAATTCAGGGATTTAAGAGAGCTGGTTTATGGAAAGCCAGCCCTTACTTCACAGATGAAAAACCTCGACTGAGTTTGTTAACAGATAAATAACCATAAACGCACCAGGTGGAAAGTAGGGAAAAAAACCCCAAGATACAAACACAAAGTAGGGCCCAAATGTGCTGAAATTCCCCATTAGCACCTGAGGAGAAATTCCCGCAACCCAAACAGCCCCAGCACCCTCCTTTTGGTATATAAAGACGTCTGGCTTTGTTAAAGGTGTCAGCGAAGCTTTCAAAGCAGGGATTCAGTTCTGCTCGGTGCTTGGGAGAATCGCTGCATGTCAGGAATACAGAGCAGCATCACAGCGCGGCGCGGACAGCCGGGAGAGCGCAGCGATCCCTTCATTTGGGAGCACAGCAAAGCAATCAAACACTACGCCCACACCATTTTGTTCCTCGCATTATTTTCTTCCCCTTCTTCTCGCACGTTTCTGAGCTCGCTCCACACATTTCAGCTCGTCCCGGCACTTGATAAAACAAATGTTTTCAGCTGAATTCCCTGGGCTCGGCTGATCCATCACCCCACAAGCGATGTTTGCATCCCCACCAGCACGGCCCCCTCATGCTGAGGATCTCAACCTGCTTGTCCCACTCCATCCCCACCGCTTTTCACCCCAAACACAAAGCAGGCAGGGATTACCCCATAAACACCTCGTTACCCCCATTAAAACTCCTCTCAGAGCCCGAATTCCACCTTGCTCAAGAGCAACACCAAGCCGGTCCCCCAAACCACCTAAAACTTCCCATTCCAAGGCTTAACTGGTTCTATTTAGCCCCCAGCAAAGCCAAATGGAGGATAACGTCCCTCCAGGATGAGGAAAGCACATTTTATCCACATTTAAATCTCTTCTAAACTACACCCAGCTTCCAGCTGAACGTCATTAGTTTTCATCAGAAGTTACTTATTTATTTATTTACAAGCCCCAAACACACAGAAGGTACAGCTGTCACGCACTTTATTTTTTTTTTTTTCAATTCTCTGCATCTTTATTTCTACTTTCCACAGACTATAACATAGCAGGGGAAAAAAAATCTCAAAAAAAAAAAAAGGCAAAAAAGCTCGATAAGCGCTGTCTTTTCTTCCCACTCAGCAGCGTCTACCCTATCCAAATCAGATACAGACACACAAATCAGACACACAGCTGAATACACAGCAAATCACCACATGGAGAGGAACCTCACTGAAAAACTGGTAAAAAACCCAGGAGGCAGGCTTTCACAATTAGAAAACCCTGTTCCATCCCACGGCAAATACCCATTAACCCTTTCCACAAAGCCGCGAGTAAAGGGAAAAATAAAATGCCGTGATGGGAGGCAGTAAAAAGCCGCGTGAAAGCCAACTAATAAACGGAACAAATGGAAATAGAGGGAGTTTAAACAACACCAGCCTTGACCGTGGCAGACCAGAAGAGTTCGTGCGCAGCCACCGGTCCCGCTCACCTGAACGCGGCCCCGCTCACTTCAGGAGGGGAGGGATGAGAACCGACGGGAGAAAATCGCTTTTAAAGGCTCAGCTCAGACGCCAGCCCCATCCCGGGAGCGGGGCAGAGCCCGGGGGAGCGCACCTGGGATGGATGCGCGGGGATGTCCAGGGATACCCAGAGATACGCGGGGAAGTCCAGAGATGCGCAGGGATGGGTGAGGATACCCAGGGATGTCCAGGGATACCCAGGGATTCGCGGGGATGTCGAAGGATGTCCAGGGATACGCAGGGGTGTCCAGGGATGCGCGGGCAGCCAGCCGTGCCCTTGTCCCGCATCTCCCGAGCGCCGCGCGGTCCCAGCCCTGCCGGGAAGCCGCGGCCACCGCTCCGCCCGCCCGGCGCTTCCCCCGCGGCGGTGTCGCTGCTGGGATGTGGCAGCCGGGATGTGACTGCCGGGATGTCGCTGCCGCGCCCGAGGCCGGCCCCGGGCAGCGCCGCGCTCTCCNCCCCGCCACTCCCCGGCGCGCACCGGCTGTACTGCGAGCACCCAGCTCCCCGCCGAGCGCCTCCTGGAGCGCCCGTACCCGCACCTGCCCGTGTCTCCATCCCCACACCTTCCCCTGTCCCCATCCCCGCGTGTCCTCGCGATGCAGGAGTCGCCCCTGGGGACATGACGCCCTCCAGGGTCCCCTCGCTGCCCAGCCCGCCCGGGGTGTGTCGCTGCCTGCTCTGGGAGGGACACACCTGAGCCTGGCGGTCCCCAGCGTGCCCTCCAAGGGCCAGCGGAGCGGGACGGGGAGACCCGAAATAGAAACGGGCAGGTGGGAAAGTAGGCCAGGGAGGGAGGAGGGGATTACCGGAGTCACGGCGGCGCAGGGCACATCTCGCTGCCTCTTGGCTCCGGTCCCTGCCACGCACCTCTCCCAGAGCCAGAGGAGCCTCCCAGCAGGAGAAATCCCTCCTCCAGGTGGGATCCGAGGGATCTCAAAAGGCTTTCCCAACGATTCTCTGCATTGCTTTCAGACCCCCCCATACCCATGCACACCATGTTTAAGTTTTCCAAAAGATGTCCCGGGGCAAGAAGAGCATCCCAGCAGGAGAAATCCCTCCTCCATGAAAAAATCTTTCCTAACCTTAATCAAACTCTGGATTACTTTCAAACCCCCCAATGCTCCATACCATATTTTAGTTTTCCAAAGGATGTCCCAAAACAACAAGAGCATCCCAGCAGGAAAAATCCCTCCTCCAGGAGAGATCCAAGTGATCCTAAAAGTCTTTCCTAACCTTAATTAAACTCTGGATTACTTTCAAACCTCCAATACCCATGCACACCATATTTAACTTTTCCAAAAGATGTCCCAGCAGAAGAAATCCCTCCTTCAGGAAAGATCCAAGCAATCTTAGTAAACTTCCCCAACTTTAATGATTCTCCATGTTGTTTTCCAACTCCCCCCCAGCCATGCAGGCAATATTTAGGTGCTCCAAAAGATGTCAGCCAATTAGGGGGTGTAAAGAAAGACCCACCAGGAGAAAAAAAAATTATCAGAACATCTGTGAATATTTGTGTTTTCTGGAAAAAACTTCATCAGGGGCTAATTAGGTCCCTTTGGCATGGTGTTGATGAGGAAACAGTGATTTAGTGGGAGGCTAAAATTCCGTGAGCAGACATGGCAGTGCAGGAGGGCACAGCACCAGGGAGGAGTTGGATTTTAATGAACATTTTTGCAGATCAAATGGCTGCAAGTCAATGATTTTCTGGCTGGGAACCATTTGCAAGGAATTGGATATTAATTTAAATGAGTGCTTATAGCCAGGTGATAAAATAAACAGGATTATTACACGTGCTGGACAAAATGACCACATTTTCTATTAGTGCAGGAATTAAGGATACTATCAGACTGTGTGGTCCCAAAATTAATTACTCATGAGACAGAAATGGGAAGCCAAGTTGTACAATAATGTTTCTAATTCATTATTTGGTGTGAAGGGATTTGCTGGACAGAAGGGGAACATCTAAATAAATTGTACAATTGTGAAATAAAGTTGTAAAAAGAACTCCATCCAGTCTTCCACACTCAGGTCCATAATTGATGATTATATTGATGATTTAGCCTCGTTAGTCCCCAGCTCTGCGTCCTCCCAGTCTCACCCAGGATGCTCCAAGGCCAGGTTTATGCCACTTGTGTTTCCAGGATTCATTAACGAGCTGGAGCCAACAGCCTGAGGCTGATTTTTTGTTGGCTGCAAAAAATGACCCAGGGTGATGCTCTGTGATAGACAGCTTCAGCCAGAAATCCAGATTTAAATCCATCCAAGAGTGGGGATCTGAAGGATGAAGTGTCTTAAAACTCAATTTCAGATCTCTCCAGACAAGGTCTGAAGGGAATTTCTGCTGCTGAGAAAAGGGAGAGGATGAGAAACGAGGCTCCTGTGGGATTTGTAGCCATTTAGTAACAACTGAATTACCTTGACAGAAGGAAGACAGAAGGTGTACCAAAAAATAAATTTGAGAAAGTGGAAGGCTGAAACACTGTGCAAAAATAAGATAACGAGCAAATGATCTCACATTTATCCCAACCCTGGGATAATCCAATATCCAACAGGGGCTTTTCTTCCTCCACCTCCCAGCCCAGTGCTCAGATGTCTTTTCCTCTCTTCCCATCACAAATCCAACCCCTCTCAGCAGTTGGCAGCTCTTTGGCAGCCGTTTCACCTTTGCTTCCAATTTTCCAGAGATGCTGCAGGGCCTCCCACGGCTCCTGGCTGGTCCCAGCCCCTGCATCCCTTCCTTGGAAGGAACATTATTCCAGCAGAATTGATGGGAACCTCACCTGGAGCAATTCCAGGCACTCTGCTGCTCTCTGGTACAGAGAGGCGTCTCCTCTGCCTCAAGCTCAGGGAATAAATGACAGGAAAAAGACAATATTTACACGCCAAGATTTTATTTTGGGTAATTCCAACATGATAACCTCGATGGCAGCGCAGTAAATTGGTCTCCTTGCTGATGTGGCGGAACAAAAATTACAAATTCCTGAAAAAAAATCAGGAAATCAGAGGCAGAACAGCAAAAATGTGACACAGACCCAGGATTTCTGACATCTCAGCCTGAAAGTACAGGAAAAGCTCTTCAAAGCAGGAATAATTGGGCAAGCTCAAGAAAATAAATGATAGGAAAGAGGCAATATTTGAACACCAACATTTTATTTGGGTGTTCCAACACAATGCCCTTGGTAGAGCAGGGTGGATCAGTCTTTTTGCTGATGTACTGGAACAAAACTTGTAAATTCCTGAAAAAAAATCAGGAAATCAGAGGCAGGACAGCAGAAAACTGACACAGACCCAGGATTTCTGATGCTGCAAATATATCTCAGCCTGAAAATACAAGGAAAACTCTTCAAAGTAGGAATAATTGGGCAAAAGCATGAGGCTGTGTAATATTTCAGCAGTAGTTAATTTAATGACTTCAAAGAGGTATTTGTCAAAGGTTTTCCCATTTGGAATCTAAAATTAGGAGTCTGTAGGAATAGATTGAAGTGTTCAAACCTACATCTCTTTCAAATTGTTACAGAAATTGCAATTAGTGAAAGCCTGCCCTGCCTGCTCTTCTCTCCATCTCCACCTCAAGGAGTTGTTTTAAACACTCCACACCTTGAAGCAGCTTCAAAGCCACGTTTTATTAAAACTAAAACGTTGCAAAGGCTGTATTTGCCATTTCTTAAAATGCCAGGAGTGTTTTTTGCCCCTCACTCTTCAAGCAAGTGTACTTGACCACTCAATTTCACTATTCAGTCATAAATTAAAACATTTTAACAGCAGAACACATCATTTTAAAGCTGTGCCATCTTTTTGGATATGGAGAAAAGACACCCTGAGAGATCTTAAAGGTTTTAGTAGAGCTCTCTTATTTAGGGAAATGCAAACACTGACTTTTGGAGTGAAAAAAAAAAAAAAAAAAAAAAAAAAAGAAAAAACTTTTATAATTTAAAATTTTTTTTTAAAAC
>VXBB01020621.1:65227-81222 GCA_013399915.1 Illadopsis cleaveri
AAAAAAAAAAAAGGAAATATCTCTATAATTTCAAGATTTCATTTTAAAACCCTTTATTTTACCATAATGGCCTGCAACCATTCCCACCAAGGATTTTCCAGCTTGGAAATGGGGAGAAACAGGGACACACAAGGAGTGAGATGCTCAGGGAGCTGCAGCTCTCCTTCCCTCCTTCCCCTGCCAGGATGGGAGCCCTGGCAGAAGTTGTAGAGGATAAATTTCCCCATGGAAGGATTTATTTCCCATCAAAACTTAATGCTGGATCGTTTCTTAACCCAAATATCTTTGACAAAATTCAGGGCTGTCTCTGCAGCTGCCATGTGAGCAAGGGGTGTTCCCACTTCCCAATATCCTGGCTAACCTGGAAGTTTGAAGCCATTCCCTCTTTTCCTGGCACTTCAGGACTTTTTCCAAAGGATCCAGAGTGGACAAACTCACATCCAAGAGATGCCCTGGCAGCAACAATCATTTTAAACCAGGGTTTTGTACATTTGTGCTGATTCCAGTGTGGTAGCTTTGGGATCTTCTATTTATTTTAATTCCCAGTGGGAAATACTCCTATTTTTTCCCCCTATTTTTTTTTTCCCAGTTCTTTCTGGCTGCTGGGGTGAGAGGATTGAGCTCTGAGGGGCTGGTGACAATATTCCACCTGTCTGAGGGACAATATTCCAGCTGTGATCCCACTCCAACATTGGAGCTCAGACATCTACAACCATCCCTTCATGGAGCTCTCAGCTGAGAAGTTTTGAGAGAAGTTTTGAGCATTTTCTGGCAAGAAATCCA
Source organism: Illadopsis cleaveri (assembly GCA_013399915.1). Lineage (NCBI taxonomy): Eukaryota > Metazoa > Chordata > Aves > Passeriformes > Timaliidae > Illadopsis > Illadopsis cleaveri. Next base: position 66,011 of record VXBB01020621.1, read on the forward strand.
AGCAACATTTCAAAGGTGTTTGCTTTGTCTTTCAAAAGTGCTGTGGGGGAAAGAAAAAACAAAGGAAAAAAAAAAAAAAGTCAGAGGGAAAGAAGAAATCAGGAGATGGAAGATGGTCAGAGATAGAAAATGGAAATGCCAGCATCGGGCAGGGATCCATGAAAATGGAGCTCACACCCCTCTCTTCCAAAGAGTCCCAAAGTTTTCCAAGGAGTTGCTGCAATCATTTTGCAGATTGGTACAGCCTTACATTTCTCAACCTCATCTCCAAGAAAATTATGAGGCTTTATCCCATTTCCCTCTTCCAGTCCAAAGGCACAAACAAATCCCTGTTTCCTTCTGAATGCTGGCTGCAAAGTGCCAGAGGAAAAAAAAACAGGATTTCATTCTTAATATTCTATAATTTGCTTTAATTTCAATTTATCCATCACAGAAGAGGGAGAGGCAACATTGGCAACACGTGGTTTGATCCCATGTGGAATCCATGGACTGATCCTGCACTTCCTGGAAGATTTCTGGAATCTTTTTGGAGCCAAAACAAGCTGAGGGATGAAGCAGCTGAGCTGCTCTGCAGTCAGAGATAGAAAATGGAAATGCAAAAGGATGTCAGGGCTCTGTGGGAGACACAGGGATGCACCACAAAGGTCAGGCCCAGGGAAAATCCCAAATATCAGCAGCACTCCCTGCCAGCCCTGCTGCCGAGTCACCTTGCCAGCAGTCAGTTGATTTTAAATGAAATATTTCAGCAGAACACGGCAGTTTTAAACCACCAGCAGTGAAGCATCGCAGCTGCAGCAGAACTGAGAATAATTTGCTTCACCCTGAATTTCCCTGTCTGCTGCTGAACACAGCTGAGAGCTTTGACCTGGGAGCCAAACCTTGGGCCCTGCCCTGCTGGCATTCCTCGGGAGAACATCCCAGAATAGTTTAGGTTGGAAAGGACCTTAAATCCATCCCATTTCACCTCTACCATGGGCAGGGACACCTCCCACTGTCCCAGGCTGCTCCAGCTTGGCCTTGGACAATTCCAGGGATCCAGGGGCAGTCACAGTTTCTCTGGACACCCTCAGAGCAAAGAAATTCTCCCTAATCTCTGATCCTTCTGGAACTGTGGGCAAAGCATCAAACCACCAGAGGATTTTTTTTTTCCCATATAAGAATGTGTTTGCAACATTACAGAATAGACGTGCATGAAAAGTTTGCATTTAAAGGCTTTCCTTTTGTCTTTTTGGCTTCGAGCAAAGTGATTTAAACGGAAGGGAAATACATCATCAAGCTTTAAAAATGATGGGTCATTTTATGTAGCAAAGGATTGCAGATCTCTCTGCTGCCCCCCGGGCTCAGAACAAATAAATCTGATTTTTCTCTTTGGTTGCTGTGCAGGGCTGACTCAGATCAGTGGGGACAGAGTTGAGAAGGTGCTGATCAGGGAATATTTTCTCTGAGTCAGAGGAAACCAATCTCTTCTCCTTTCTCTCTCCAGATGAGGTGTGTCCTGTCAAACTGCAGCTTTAATTCCAGGTTTTATGATGTTCTTACAGGTAGCTGTGAGGGAAAAAAAAAAAAAAAAAAAAAAAAGCGTAGGCAGAGAATAAACCTCAAGGTGACAAGCAAGAAAAAAGCAAATTATGGTCTCATTTACGGAGCAACTCCCTGAGTCACAGGAGAGTTTCAATGATTTGAGCCATAACAATTTGAGCTGAGTCACCAAAAACTAAATATAATTGAGTCAGATTGCAAGGAAGGGAACTCCAGGCTATTCACCACGCTCTGAGTCTCTGCTATTCAGTATTTTTAAAGGGCTGGGTGCTCAATTCATCAAAATTGAAGGAGCTGAAAAATATTTCCCTGGAAGTTTTTAGCAAGACAAACATCAGTTCTTAAATATTGAATTTTTTAACCATATTTCATAGGGGACAAGTGGCACTGCTGATGGCAGGAGGGCAGGTTTGAGCTCAGTTTATTAGAAAATATCCTTGGATTATAAAGTCTTGGACTATGTCCTTTGGAGAATAGAACTGTTGGATTAATGAGCCTGGAGAGGTGAATCAGCCTAACAGAGCCTTCCCATATTTCTGTGGTTAAAGTTTAACTATGTGCTGGACAGAAAATGAGGCAGGTTTCTTATTATTTTATACAAGATAAGAAATTTCCCTTTATTCCTCAGAGCTTAAATCAAATCCCGACTAATTTCCACTATGGTAATGAAGCATTTTTTAGGAATAAAACTTAAATATTTTTTTTAATTTATATTCATATAATCCGATAAATGAAGACCTTCAAGATATCATCAAAGTCTCAAGTAGTTTGAAATATAAAATAAAAATCACAAGACTATAAACTATAAGACTATAGATTAAGACTATAAATTTTTATTTTATAAAAATAAAATCCATGGATTTCAAATCTAATTACTGCTTAAAATTTGAGATCAAAAAAATCATAAAACCCAGAAAAATCTCAGTACAGTAACACTGAGTAAGTATAATAAGCGGAATGAGTATTTTCCCAGGTGTTTACTCCTCCTGAGAAATTGTTGGCTATTTCAAATCCATAAAAAATTCAGGAATCTCTCCTTGTCATCACAGACAAAGCAGGGAAGCTTCAGGACAAGAACTCCAGAGGTTGATTCAGTAGCACTGTTGAAGCAGATTTTTCCCTAAAAGTTAATTCAAAAACTCTGGATGATCCAGGAGCAGGGCTCCAGTATAAAGGGGGATAATGACATTAGAATTAATAGAAATAAAAGCTAATAGAATCTCTGTTACTCTACACTGATAATAAATTTTTAATTTATGTTCCAGGTTTCAGCCCAAAATAAAGGGGACTGAGTTTATCTCAAATTCTTGGAATTTGCCTTCAGTCTTTTCATTAAGCAATGAAGGTTCTGTTTGAAATCATGTTCTTTGGTCATTGTTTAGGTCAGCTGGGGTCCAAAAAATGAATATATTCCCTTGGTTTGTAATCCAGAATAGATTTTTCCAGGATTTCTCCCTGTTCATATCCACAGCTGCCCTGAAATGAAGCCCTGCTCAAGGTGTTTGTTTCCTCCCTGACAAAAAGCAAAAGGGAAGGAGTTATTCTGTGAAAATATAATGGAATTTAATTAGGAATTAGAGATCTTTCTTAGAAAATAACTCATTGATAGTAGATAGAACTTCCTCACCCCACCAAAACCCAAGACCAACACAATGTTTTCTGAAATTTACAGAGTTTGAGATGTTTCCCAGAGGGATGCGTGTGTGGCTCCTTAGGCAAGCTGGAATTTGAATGGAGAAGGAGCATTTTATAACTTTATCATAACATATTAGATAGAGATTAGATATAGATTGGCAGATTCCAGCCTGACTATCAGGATTTTAAGGGGAGAAAACAAGGAATTCAGAACTGTCCCAGGAGGAAGGAATGTGCCAGCTTCAGGCTCTGGATGAATCCAGAGCTGGGATCTGGGATGGGAAGCTTTGCAAAGACCATGAATCACCCATTGACAATCCCAATGGCCTTTGCCAGGCTGCTTTGGTTGTCACCCTGGCAACACCTTTTCCCCGGAGCAAAGTTCAATTCTTTTACATTTTTATTGCCACTGCTGTTTGTCTAAAGTTTACCAGAACCACTTTGTGCTCGGACAGTGCCGAGAAGGAATCACCCTCATGGTGAACAGGATTAAAGAGAACCAAATCCTCTGAACTGGGGAGGAAAAAAATCAGTGCAAAGATGCCATCCAGGAAGAAAACCTGCATGTTTGCCTCTGCTTTTTGTACCTGTGTGAGCTCGTTCGTGGTGGTCTGTGTGGTGCTGGCCACCCCGCAGTGGGTGAGCAGCGAGGTCCGGTACTCGCGCACCGGCTCCAACGTCACCATCAGCCTCAAGTACGGCCTCTTCAGTGGCACCTGTGAGCAGTTCGTGGATGCAGGACTCCAGGTGTCCAAAACCACCTTCCAAGGTAAGTGCTGGCACACCTGGAAGTGGATCAGAGCATCCCAGATTGGTTTGGGTTCACAGGGAGCTTAAATCCCACCCAGTGCCACCCCTGCCATGGCAGGGACACCTTCCACTGTCCCAGGCTGCTCCAAGCCCCAATGTCCAACCTGGCCTTGGGCACTGCGAGGGATCCAGGGGCAGCCACAGCTTCTCTGGGCACCCTGTGCCAGGCCTTATATTTAATTTAAATCCATATCTCATATTTCTAAATTACTTAAAATATTGTAAGATGGATGTGTCCATCAGCGGCAGTAGTGAGAAGATCTTAGGTTTGGGTTGGATATTGGGAAGGAATTGGACTGGCCTTGGACACTTCCAAGGATCCAGGAACAGCCAGAACCTCCCTTGGAAACCCATTCCAGGGCATCACCATCCTCACAGGGAGGAATTCCTTCCCAGTGTCCAACCCAAACCTAAGCTCTTCCTACTCGTGCTGCTGACAGACGTATCCATCTTCCAATACTGTGAGAACAAGAATTTAAGTGAGGGATTGAAGTGGTATAAAATAAGACTCCCCAAAAAAGCACAGAAATTCAACAACAACAACTTATCACCTGTGACCTTGGCCTGCACCTTGGAACAAGGGAAAAAACAAAATGGGAGCTTTCTGTCAATTTGACTTTGATTTTCAGAAGTTCATGCAGGAAGAGAAAAGCAATACTCATCACTTAATTAAGGGATTTACAAACCTAATTCACCTTCCAGGATTGTGGGTTTTTTAATTTCTTGATGTTAATTTATTGTTTTGACTTTAAACATTTTGCCACCTACTACTGAATTAGCACTGTTGTGATAGAGAAAGATTTGAAGGCTGTTGCAGGAAAAAGAACAAAACACACAAAACAACACCCAAGGAGAGATAAACCTGAGAGGTGCTGCAAGGATCAAGGGTTTGCACTGATATTATCTGTCTTGCTGCCTCATCAAGTTCAGTGCAATAATGCTGGCGACACATGGGAGAGGCAGAAAAGCACTCTAAAAAAAGCTACCAAAACTATGAGCAGGTCAAGTAATTTAGAAATATGAGATATGCATTTAAATTAGATATAAGGACTGGCACAGGGTGCCCAGAGAAGCTGTGGCTGCCCCTGGATCGCTGGCAGTGTCCAAGGCCAGGTTGGACATTGGGGCTTGGAGCAGCCTGGGACAGTGGAAGGTGTCCCTGCCATGGCAGGGGTGGCACTGGGTGGGATTTAAGCTCCCTGTGAACCCAAAACAATCTGGGATTTTAAGATACTTTAAGAAATAATTTCATTTTTTGGTAGGCTGTTGTGAGATGCCCCAGCACAGCAGATCTAAACTTCCAGCCTAATAAGTTAGGCTCTTCCCCAGCCTGATTTATTTCTGAAATTGCACCTGCAGAAACAGCTGAATTCCCACGGTGGCAGGGCTGTGTTACACAAACCAGTCCCCATGTTTAACTCGTTTCCATTTCATTTATGTTCTCACGAAACCCTGAGCACAGCAGCATTCCCAGCAAGAGGTGGAGCATGGATTGATATTGTTACACAATGAGCACAAAATCCCAAATAATTCAATCTTACTTCATTACAGTCACAGCAGAATAATAAAAGCGATTTTTAGAAGAGTAAATAATAATAAATAAATAAAAATAATTTATATGTGGTTATAGTTGGCTGAAGCCCCAAACCTTGAGCCATGTGGGCAGCTCTGGCTGATGTGAATTGGGCTCCGTGGGAAAGGTGGAATCCTGCCCTGAAGGGCTGATAGCAGAGGAGGATCCAGGTTGGCTGCAGCCCAGGGATTGTGCTCTGCCTTTGTCTAAAGCACCTCCCACAGCCCAGTCCCAGGGCCTGGGTGTTGCCACCAGATCGATTTTAATTACAATTAACGAAATGAACTCACAACACTCTGGTATCAGTGAAGGGCTTCAGGTCTCTGCATGGTTTGCATTGGTGGTATTCAGTTTTCCCTCACCAGATTTCAGGGTTTGTGCTTATCATTTATCAAGTGTTGTGAGAACATTTACAAAAAGTGATCTCAACTCTCCCCCTCAGTTATTTAGGGATGAACAAAGTGAGTGAGCTTCTGGATTTGTGAGTTTCCTTCCACAGCTGCTGAAAGAAAGTGATGCTTTATCAATAATCTAAATTTGGGGTTGCCCACATCCCTCACTGGCTCTGTCAGGCAGGTACCCAGAATGAGAAGAACTGACTTTAAATTAGTTCTTAGGCTCTATAATAAGCAGGAGTCTCATGTTTTGTATTATTTGCTAAAGAATTTGCTAAAGAAATCCTTCCCTGGGAGGGTGGGCAGGCCCTGGCACACGGTGCCCAGAGAAGCTGTGGCTGCCCCTGGGTCCCTGGAATTGTCCAAGGCCAGGTTGGACAAGGCTTGGAGCAGCCTGGGACAGTGGAAGGTGTCCCTGCCATGGGAGGGGGTGGCACTGGATAGGCTTTAATGTCCCTTCCCACCCAAATCAGTCTGTTCTATCATTCTATTCCACAGAGAATTGAAATAGGAAAAATAATTCTGAGAATTCCATACATTCTCTCTTTATATTCATATTCATTTATATTCCTGTCCTGCTAAGACAGGAGATGAATTTCCTTTGCTGATATCCTTAAATAAATGGATTTTCAGTGCTGTGGAGGAATAAAGTGCTGAGCTTTGTCCATTCCAATATTTCAGACACCAGCAAGAGGAGTTCCAAGCATCCTTTTAAATCCCTGATGTAAAAGCAGCTGTGCCCTGCCTAGGGGCTCTGCTGTGCACCCCACGTGCATTTCTCAAATGGCATTGTCATATTTGGGGGTGGGAAAAGAAAGACAATCCCTGAAGGATAAATCAAAGTCAAAGAATTTGGGGATTATTTTCAGCAATAGCCTGGGTTGACTTTTATCAGTGGCCGTTCAAAAGCAGATCAACAACAGCCTTTACAAACAAACAAATAAACAAACAAACAAACAAAAAAACAACAAACCAAAAACCAAACCAAAATCAACTTATTTCTCTAGAAACCACAACATTCAGAGAAATTTCCAAGCATAAAGATGAAAGGAATGTCATTCCTGGCAGTGCCCTCTGCATGGGTGGCTCTTTCCCAGCCTTAACAGAGCAATAAATCCCTGCAGCCACTCCCCAGGCTCTGGGGATGGACAGGCCGGCAGAATGAACAAGTTATTGAATAACCAGAGTTATTTAATATCCCTCTCTTTGTCTCAGAGAGGAACCAGCTATGAGTAAAATGTCTGTCAGAGAAGGTTTGGTCACAGCTTTGACTGGTCCAAGGCAAACACATAGAGGTTGAGCCAGGCTCAGGAAGAGCCACGCCCAGAGAGTCTGGAATGTCAGGATTTATCCAACTGCTGGCAGCCAGCAAGGCCAGCAACACCCAAAGAAGTCTTTCCAAATTTACCTCAGCATGGAGGAGCCATTTCACTTTCTAAATTTCTAAAAAACATGACAAAAGCTTGGAAATTGCTGAAATTTGTTTGTATTCTCGTCAGTTTCCAGGGATCTGAAAAGTTGGAAGCTCTGTTGAGCTCTCCTCGGGATTTTTTGTTTGTTTGGGGTTTTTTTCAGTGATTAATTCCTGATGTGTCATGGGTGATTGTAGAGCTTTAAAAGCTGCTGGGAGGGCTGACTAAGCTCAGTGAAAGTCTAGGAAATTCTACCCAAACATGTCAGAATAAAAGATGAAAAATAAAAGATAAAAAATAAAAGATACAGGAAATTAAAGAGAAATCTGACCAAACCCTGTTTTCATTCTAGAATTGTTGTTTTACACAGATCCAGAAGTTATCCAGCTGCAGGTTACCACTCAAAACATTTGAGTTTGATCCCACTCAAATAGATCAGCTGCTGGAGATTCCTTCTGTTTGCACAGACTGCTTTATGTACGGATTAAAAAAAAATCAGCTGCCACAAAAAGCACATTTTCTTTCAAGCCCTCAGCCTTGTGCTGTTGCAGACACGGCTACGACAGCTGGAGGCTGCCAAAATGCCCTCCCCTAAACTGCAGCTCCGTGTCAGAGATAAACAAGATCAATTAAGGGGGTGCAAGAGGTGTAGCCAGGCAGTTGTGGAGATGTTCTGAGAGATAAAATTAAGTGAGGCTGCCAGAGGGAAATTACACAAGCCTGTCTGCTTTGGCTCCAGATTTATTTCTTCTTCAAGAAATAGATCACAGGTGATGGCCAGGCTGTAAGGTTGCTTCAGCCCGAGTGCAGGGTACAACCTGCTCACTTCCATCTCATTGAGTGATATCCTCTGGATGCCCTGCTTTCCTTTTGTTCCAGGAAAATTGCTTAAATTTACAACTGATTTCCATAACACATCCTTACCTGCCAGTGCCTCAAGCAGAAATTAACTTGTACTGCAGTATTAGATAAAATGTGAGAGGAATTCTGCTTTTCATTCCTTGCCAACAGCTCTTTTTATTATGTTTATTCCTCTTTATGGGGTTTTTACATTTTTTTTTCTGCTGTGCTTTCTCCCAGTTATGCACTGCCTGAATATTTTACAATAATAGTTCTGTTCAAGAACAGCACAGAAAGGGAATTTTCCTACAGAATTCTGTCTCTCACAACATCTATTTGAACAGAGCTCCAAAACATTGTCACTGTATTTCTTACAACATAAAGCACACATTGTAGTTGCATTTTCAATCTTCAGATTGAGAGGAGGAAAATAATTTACCTCAGCAAAATAACACTTGGAAGGTGTTGCATTTGGGGCTGAGTCTCTTGTTACCAGCAAATTATTGAGGAACTGGAAGGATTTAGGCAAAAATTGGTGACAGTTCTGAAGGGTTTGACCACAAGAGCCATGGAACTACAGCAGGGAGTGATCTGGGAATAAGCTGGGGAAGGAGAGGAAGCAGGATCTGGGATCAGGCCCACATGCCCACAAAGCTCAGCCCCATGGGAGCCAAACCCTCACCAAACCCAGTCCTGTCCTGGTGGAAAACAGCAGAAGCTGCTGCTTTATTTTAAAAGAAAGGAGCCAGCCCTCCCTGCACCAAGTTTTTCCTGCAGGGCAGGAGACAGATCAGTCAGGAGATGAGCTCAACCATCCTCATCTGCCCATGGATGACCAAACTCAGATTTATTTGTCCTGACCCATCCAGGCAGCAGCTTTAGTGGGGTTTGGGAAGGTTTTTCCTGTCAAATTTATTGCATGTGAGGGACTGCTCCTATTTTAAAAGGAAATACAACTGGAGCAGAGTTTGAAATTGGAGCAGAGTTTTAAATAGGCATCTGTGGAGGTGACCAGACACTGGCAGAGGAACACCCAGATTTCTGATCCAGTTTAGGCAGAAAATCCCTGCTTGCCCTCATCCAGAGGAAATTTTTACAGAAGTGTTAAAGAATGGAAGTTTACTACCCAGTTAACTGCATGATTAACAGGCAAGAATTTATTTCAAGGTAAAGGTACCTTCACCCCGTGTGGGATTTGGGTTCATTGCTGTATCCAAACCTCCTGCACTTTCTCCATCCCAGTCCCTTCAGATCAGCCAAACCTCTGCTTGTCACCCTGATGTTTCAGCCTTCTGATGCTTTCATTCTTGGACTGGAGCGTTCTCACACATTGTAACATAAACAAAGTAGATTGTTTTCGTATTCCGCTCTGTGATGGACTTCTGGCTTGACCAGTGGGGTCGGAGAGGTGTCAACCTCGTCTCCCAATCGTTGGTCAAAGTCCAAACCCTATTTAAACCCAAACCAAAATGAACTTTTTCTTTTTCTCAACCTGATGGGTGAGTGTAGTTTTTTGTGTCCATCTAGTGACATCTGCTCATTAGCTTTTAATTACAGCCCTGGCAGGAAGTCATAAGGTTTTCCAAACCCTTCAGATCAGCCAAAATCCTCTCCTGCTGTCCCTGACCCCGCTGTGTTTCAGTCGCAGATTCCCTGAGCAGCACCAGGACCAGAGGTCTGAATGTGGCCACCATTGTGGTGCTGGTGCTGNGATAATATTGTTATATTGGTTTATATATTGTTATATTGTTATATATTTATAGTTATATATTGTTGTATATTTATAGGGATGCAGCAGTTTGGAGGAGTGAGCCATGGCAAAAATTATTTCCCTCTTTAAAAAATAAAATTCACAGGCAACAATAAGTTTAAACATTCCCTAAGCATTAAAAAAAACAAACGGGTAGAGATGCTGAGTCATTAGAGCTGTGAACCTGTCCAAGAGCTCCTGGAGGTGGAAACCCACATTCCTGCTTGGATTGAGCCTGGCTGCTCCCAACCCCCCCTGTCCTGCAGCTCTCACACTCAATTAGTCTCTAGAGGATTAGGTGTTCCTCTAATAATAGGTTTGCACTTGAATCATTTCCTTTTAAGACATCTGATTACAGAGGACTGCGGCACGGGAATTTTGGCCTTCAAAAGCTCTGCAGGTCCAGGGAAAATGTGTCCCCAGCAGCATCACCCTGTCCTGGGGACAAACCCAGACCTTGGTGGGAAGGGAACAGTGCAGATAATCTGAATTATTACAAGTACAGGTGNTGCTGTCCCTGACCCCGCTGTGTTTCAGTCGCAGATTCCCTGAGCAGCACCAGGACCAGAGGTCTGAACGTGGCCACCATTGTGGTGCTGGTGCTGGCCCTGCTCAGCTCCCTGCTCAGCTCTGGCTTCACCTGCACCAATGCTGTCAGCAACCCCTACCAGACGTTCCTGGGGCCCGTCGGAGTCTACACCTGGAATTCCGTGTGTGGTGAGTGGAGTTATGTTCCTTAAAATCCAACATGTGGGAATAAAGAGCTGCAAGAGGAAACACCTGGAAATGCTTTCTGCTNAAAACAAACGGGTAGAGATGCTGAGTCATTAGAGCTGTGAACCTGTCCAAGAGCTCCTGGAGGTGGAAACCCACATTCCTGCTTGGATTGAGCCTGGCTGCTCCCAACCCCCCCTGTCCTGCAGCTCTCACACTCAATTAGTCTCTAGAGGATTAGGTGTTCCTCTAATAATAGGTTTGCACTTGAATCATTTCCTTTTAAGACATCTGATTACAGAGGACTGTGGCACGGGAATTTTGGCCTTCAAAAGCTCTGCAGGTCCAGGGAAAATGTGTCCCCAGCAGCATCACCCTGTCCTGGGGACAAACCCAGACCTTGGTGGGAAGGGAACAGTGCAGATAATCTGAATTATTACAAGTACAGGTGTAGGTGTGAAAATCACCCATTTTTTAACACAGATGCTGAAACAGCTGTGAAATGCATTAAGAAAAGTGAACAAAAGCTTAATTAGACAATTATTAATTTCTGAGACAAGCAGATCATTGTCTCATCCCATGGGAAGGTCTTTCCTGAGCCCAGCACCTGAACCTGCAAGCTCTGACTGAAATGAAAGGACCACAGGGCTGGCCAAAATAAATATTGGGGAGAAAATTAATTCTTGTATTGGCTGAGGGCTGTGGTTACTTTTAACAGCCCTGCAAGTGCTGTGACCTGGAAGTTTATTTTGCTGTGGGTGGATTTTTATGGGCAATCACGCACCATTTAATGTGGGAGGTCATCTTGGAGGTTCCTAATTCTCCTACCAGTGCTCTCCTGAATAAAAAATGAAGCTGTTCCAGCGTAAGCTGGGGTAGGATGAGGTGCCTGAAGAGAAGGAATGGAACTATTCCACCAAAGTTCAGAGATTACAGCTCTGTTGGCATGAGGAAAGTAGAGATGCAGCAGCAATATTTCAATAAATGTCAAAGCAACTGAACTTTTACATTTGGGAGGCTGTAAGAAATAGACCCAGATCTAATAAGACATCACATTTTGGCTTATCCCAGACTCATCCAATAATTCAAGTTGTGAAGAAAAGGAGGTCTCCAAGTCTAAGCTCTTGGGCCAACCCTGAGCACAGACCAGGCTGCTCAGGGCTTTATCCAGTTGGGATATTTATCCAGCTGTGATATTTTATCCAGCTGTGATATCTATCCAGCTGTGATATTTTTATCCACCTATGATATCTATCCAAGTGTTTTTATTTTATCAAACTGTGAGGCTGCCCATCCATGAATCATATCAAACCATCATATCAAACAAACATTGGAGGATCACCCAAGGGGTGAGTACACAATACTCATCAGCACTAAATTAAATGAAAAAAAAAAAAGTTGAATTAAATGGCCTTATCTAAGAATAATCAGTGAGAATCTAATAATTTTAGATTATGTCATTGCCTATATCAAAACACCTGTCAGATACTATCGGCTGGGACAAAAATTCTTTCAATGCCCCATAGTTTACTGATTACTAATATTAGATAAATTGATTCAAATACCTGGACTAGGACAAAGATTAAAGAAAAAGCAATGCAGAAAAAGCAGTACAGTTCCTCCTCTAAAATGTGTATTCCTATTTTCCAGGGGTCCTGATCCTCATAGCCATGATCCTTTTCCCTGTGAACGTGGAAGGAAACAGGCTGTCTCAGGAGCTGGCCCACAGCTGTTCCACCCCTCTGGAGACACACATTGGATCCAAGCACAGCTATGGATATTCCTACTGGATCATGCTGCTCATCGTCTTCCTGAACGTTGCTTCTCTCATCATCATCTATTTCTATGACCATGCCAGATATTCCAAGAAGAAAGAGCAGGAAAGACCCATAGAAAACGCACCAAAGGATGTTATTCTGTTTTAAGGACACCTTGGAAAAAGGGGTGTGAAGGAAGATGACTTTAATATGGACAGCAAATTTCCATTTGCTGTATGCACACTTCAATTCCCAGACTGTTTTGAGGACACAAAAGCCTGGTTTGGTTTTGGCTGCTTTCTGGCCTGAGCAGGAAGATCAAAGCCACTGTTTTCATTGTGTGGGATTTGGGATCTCGAGGGACAGAAAGACTGCAAACACCAGGATCCCTTGGGATGAGGAGAAGTGGTCACTGAGGGGCTGCTGCTCCATTTTCTCCTTGCTCTGCTTAGGGATCTCCTGGAGCTCTGAAGGATCCTGGGCCAAAATGGGAGCACTTGAGGCCAAAATCCACAGAACACAGAGGTGGAGTCCCCATTCCTGGAGGGATTTAAATCCATGTGGAGGTGGCACTTGGGGACATGGGGCACTGGTGGCCTTGGCAGTGCTGGGGAATGATTGGATTCCATGGATTTTCCAACCTAAATGATTAACAATTCCACAACAGCAGAGAACCCCAATATCAACAGGTTATGAATGCATGGAAACATCAGGAAAATCCTGTTTGACCTTTGAGCCCTGCCAAGAGCCAAGGGCAGAGCCACACCTGGGACAGGCATGTCTGGCCCCTCTCTGCACATTCTCCCTGGCACAAAGTCTCCCCAGCTGCATTATCAGGGAGATTTCTGGCCAGGGCCATCCCTTTGCCCAGTTTAAGGAGTATTTATTGTGCTCACAAAGACACACGACTCCACAACTGCCCAGGAGTGAGGGAGTTCCCTTCTCATTCCTCTCAGGGAAGTGGAGGAATCAGACTTGGGACAGATCCAAAGTGCAGAATCCTGCTCAGAGCACGTGTTCAGCACGTCTGCTCCTTTGCCTCTCACCTCTGCAGCCAGGAGAGACCTTTTTTATTCCTTTAAAAAGACAAAAAAAGCCTGTTTTCCTTTCCAGTGTGATTTTCAGTCATGCTCCATATCTGTCCTGTGATACATGAGGTGCTCATGTGGAGATAAAAAAGCATTTTGAAGGGGGGATGAGGAGATACAAGAGGTGAATCCTCACTATTTATGTCAGAAAAATAAAGTGTGGAGATGAAAGCGGCAAGCACTTTGTGCAGCTGTGCTCTTTCGAAGGAAACAAAGCAGAGGGATTTTCCATCCCGCTTAAAAGGGTGGTGAGGGCAGAGTGGGGAATAAAATAAAAACAAAAGAGGGTTTCTAAGACTTGAGGGGTGGCACAGGTCAATAAAATCAGGGCTGATCTTTGCTCTGCATGCCTGGAAGGGCTGTAAACATTACAGTGGAGCCAAACATTTGCCAGTTTTGCTTTGGCTGCAAAAATTTTCACAGTTTCAGCGTTCATCTGTCAGTGCTGGGCCCAGCCAGCATCTGTCACGTGCCACAGCTCTGCTCAGAGCAACCCTGTAGAGGGATGGGGTCAGAATAATGCAGGAGGAGCAAGAAGTCCAGCTCTAGAAGGCTCAGAGTGGCCTGATGGAGGGATGGGGTCAGAATAATGCAGGAGGAGCAAGAATTCCAGCTCTGGAGAGCTCAGAGTGGCCTGATGGAGGGATGGAGTGAGAATAATGCAGGAGGAGCAAAAATTCCAGCTCTGGAGAGCAGGAGCTTCCCCTTGCCTGGGTGTTTCTGCTGCATCTAAACACTGATTTGGGAAATAAAAGAAATCCTGCTTTTGGATGCCTGTTGGGAGCACGTAGCTCTGTTAAAAATCGCTCTGGAGGTCTCTTGTTTGCCTGCAGACACCACAAAACTCACTGTGTAATGAGGACTCAGCTGCTTTGATGTGAGTGCCAGATCAAAGGCACCACAACACTGAAAAAACCCGATTTGAACNAGGAGGAGCAAGAAGTCCAGCTCTAGAAGGCTCAGAGTGGCCTGATGGAGGGATGGGGTCAGAATAATGCAGGAGGAGCAAGAATTCCAGCTCTGGAGAGCTCAGAGTGGCCTGATGGAGGGATGGAGTGAGAATAATGCAGGAGGAGCAAAAATTCCAGCTCTGGAGAGCAGGAGCTTCCCCTTGCCTGGGTGTTTCTGCTGCATCTAAACACTGATTTGGGAAATAAAAGAAATCCTGCTTTTGGATGCCTGTTGGGAGCACGTAGCTCTGTTAAAAATCGCTCTGGAGGTCTCTTGTTTGCCTGCAGACACCACAAAACTCACTGTGTAATGAGGACTCAGCTGCTTTGATGTGAGTGCCAGATCAAAGGCACCACAACACTGAAAAAACCCGATTTGAACAGGAGTTCAAGTTGCAGGTGACTGACAAAGCTGCCTCGGGATTCTTCCTCTGGATGTTTTAGTTCAAATTAAATGCAGAAATGCCCTTCCCAGGCCCAGAGAGCTGCTGGGTGGCAGATGCTGCTGCGGGGGTGGAGAAGGGGGATGGGGCTGAGGAGCGGCCACACATCCCTGCACGGGTGAACTCCCCCAACCCCAGCCAGGCACGGCAGGAGTGAATACAAGGAGCTGTCACCAACTTTTCACCCTAAAATTCCCTAAAATGCTTCCCTAAAATTCCCTGCCAGCGCTGGGAAGTGGCAGCAGAGCACTGCTATATAGTGGGGAGCTATAATTTATAGGCCGAGCTATAAATTATATTTAAAAT
>VXBB01020621.1:81234-93581 GCA_013399915.1 Illadopsis cleaveri
GAGTTCAGGGTTCCATCCAACCCCAAACCACTCTGATTTCTCTGAGTCTGGTTTCAGGCTCTCCTCCCTTTCACCCCCTACCCCAACCTGCCCCAGGGCAGGCTGAGTAATATTTATTTCCAGCTCTCTGATACCCCTGTAACAGGAATCATTGGCTGTGTCTGTGATCCTGGGCTTGATTTAGAACATTGATTGGTAATTGCAGCAGCTCTCCCACCAGCAGAGATTTCTGAGCAGCAGGAGCTGCTGCCTCTTTAGTGGAATAGCTCCTGGGGGACAGGGATTGCTTTTATTGACTCACTCTGCCTCTGGGTAACAACAAAGCTGCACTGCCTCTTTTTTTTTTTTTCCCCCTATAATAGTGAATTAACCAGCTCTGCTGTGCTGTCGAGGAGCTGTGCCCACATCAGAAATTATTGCGTTTGCCTGCCTGGAGCTTTGCAATGTTTCTTATTAAATGTTTTCAGCTGCTGCTTAACATTAGGGTGACTGTTAATTTACCAGGTACTGAGGATCCTCTGTGGTTTCAAGGAAATGCTGCCTTTATTCAGCATTCCTGCTGCGTGGTGGTGTCACTTTTATCCAGTGTGAAACTTTGAGAGTGAACTAGAAAGCTAAAATAACCTGATATGAATAAAATCACAAAATTAGAGGATGGTTGGGGTGGAAGGGAGCTTAAAATTCATCTCATTCCATTGGCAGGGACACCTTCCACTGTCCCAGGGTGCTCCAACCCCTTGGGCACTTCCAGGGATCCAGGGGCGGCCACAGCTTCTCTGGGAACTTGTGCCAGGGCCTCAGCTCCCTCACAGGGAAAGATTTCTTCCTAATATATAACTTAAATCTCTCCTCTTTCATCTAAAGCCATCCCTCCTTGAGCTGTGCCCCTGCAGAAAGCGAGGTGAGGATGTATGGCCCAGTTAATGTTCTTTACGGTTATTTCAAACCCTGCAATTCAATCAGGATCACTTTAGTAGAAGCATCCAAGTGATTTATTGAGACAAAGGAAAAAATAAGTCACTTATTGAGTCAGAGCAACCATTATGGAGAGGTCAGCACGGACTGGGGATGAAGGATTGACTTGGATTTCTGCTTTGGGGACTAAAAGAAGGAAGAGAGGGAGCAGATGGGAGCTGGGGGTGCCCTGCTGGATAATCCCCCCTTGTTCCTCTCCACTCAAGATCAACTTTCAGCATTTCTGACCCGGGCACAAGGTGAGGAGCAGCTGGGGCCGGGATGGTGGAGGGGGAATCACCTTTCAGGCATTTTGAGGCAGGATCCTTCCCCCGGCCTGCCCTGACACAGCTCGGGGGGAAAAGCAGCGTCTCAGGCCCTAGCCTGTGAGGAATGTGGGAAATCACCCGGTGCAGATAAACTGGGAGCTTGATTTTCCTTTCAGGAGAGCATCAGGGTGACAGTGGCAGCTTTTCCTCTGCACCCGAGGGGGAACTGCCGGGATTTGTGCTCATTAAAGGTTGAAGTGCACTGAACACAGCTCCGTTCATTCCCTGCTTGCCAAGAGCCAGGCCAATTCCTCTCTGAGCTCCTAAAACCTGATACAGGCTTGGATCAGATTGCATAATAATTTTTTTCCCTCTTTTTTCTCCTCCTTTTCTCTTTTAACATACTTCCCCCCCACCTTTTCCCATTTTTTCCCCCCTTCCTTCAGCCTGGAAGCAGCTGTAAGGGGGATATTCCTCCTGCTGAGCTTTTGGTTCCCGTTGTTCATGCCTGTCCTGGATGGCTCCTGAGCAGCCCTTTTTCTCTTCCAGGACATGGGGAATTCCAGAGTTTTCTTATTTTGTAATTTAATTTAGAGCAGGAGCTTCCAAATCCAGGCAGTTCCTGATAACTGACCTTTGTTATCTCATTATCCAACCCAGCCTTGGACACTTCCAGGGATGGGGCACAGAAATCCTGAATCACCCAATTATCCCAGGGAATTAATGAGATTTCCAGGAATTAAGGAGTTTTCTGCTGGAGGAGCAGTTCCTATGGTGCCCAAACCACATCAAAACAACCTCTTGGAAGAGAAGGAACTAAAAAATCAGGAAATTAAATCCCACCAAGCAGCATTCCCTGGAATAACTCAGGACATGGACTTATCCCTTCCTACTCTGTCTTGGTTCTACTGCTGTGCCTGGAGAGGGAATTCTGCTGGAAAAGGAGGATCCTCTCAGCTTTTTATTCCCGTTTTCTTCCCAGCTTTTTATTCCCATTTTCCTCCCGGCTGTTTGCTCCGGGAGCCATGAGAGGGCAGCAGGCTCCTTCCTAGGATTCCTTGGCTTTGCATTCCTGGTTTATTTGGATGAAAAGTGGACAGCGATAAAGATGGGAGGGACAAAGACGACTTTCCTAACTCTTCGTGCCAAGGAATATTTTATTTCAGCTCCTTAAGACTCACAAAAAAGAAAAAGTATTTCCCAAATCTCATTAATTTTAATGTAATTGACATCCCAACTCTGTGGGAATGAGCACAAGCGGATGGAATAGAGTGGTGAGTTCCTGGGAAAAGTTTTTGGCTAATTCCAGATATTATGTTATATATATAATAAGAGGAAACTTGGCCCAAAAAAGCCCAGAGGAAAGTGAAAATACAATATATTTTTTAAAAAATTAATCAGAACTGACCAAGTTATTGGTTAATAATGGTCAGAAATACAGATTCAAAAAGAAAATGGGATTTTATCCAGCCCAAATCTGGCAAACAAGGATAAAAATACTGAGTTTTGCAAAGGTAACCAAGGCAACGTTCACTTATATTTCATGATCAATACAAGTGTGAGCAAAACCATCATCTCAAATAAGAATAGAACTGTATCACTCAAAAATATTTCATAAACATGATTATTCCTTCCCTGGATATAAGAAAGAGAGAATATATCAGTGGTAGATGCCATCAGTTATGTGCTCCCTTTGTTAAATCTCCAAGAAAATAAACCAGAACCCACCCAAGTGCCCACAAGGAGGAACCTGCTGCTGTCTGGGGCTGTCTGAAAGTCAAAATTTCATTTATCAAGGAGGTTTGTCAGCACATCAATTGTTCTTTTTCCAGGCCTGGCACTTGGGCTGCAATAGAAGGAGGAAAGCTGAGGATCCATCACCATCCATCTCCATTTGTCATTCCTGGGGCCTCAGATTTTGTTCCCTGCAGCAGCAGATTTTGGTCTCTGATTCCATCTCAGGAGTTCCCTGTCCCCTCCTCTCCCTTCGCTCTGCTCCTTCTGTCCTGCCCTCACAAGCTCAGACTTGCTCAAGTGCCCACATTTCCTGTATTTTGAAATAAACTGGTTTTATTTTTCCAGCACTTTGCTGGAAGTGAAACTTTGCACAGGTAAGAAAACACAAAAATATAATTGAAAACCACATGAAAATGGCCACATCAGTGAAGCTTTAAATGTTATTTTCAGCCTCCTCTGTTACAACTGTCACAGAGCTCCCTGCAGATCTGAAATTATATTGGATTTTAATAACACCTCTGGGTTTAATATGAAATAATGAGTGAAATCTGCCCACAGAGGGGAAAGGATCCTGCCAGCGAGGGGGAATTCAAATTATTCCTCTGCAGCCAGAGGGTGACTCCTCCTAATCTGGAAATAACTTCCATTACTGAAAACAAAGGGAGAGGAGCTGCAGCTTCTGGTAAATTCTGGGGAGACTGTTCAGTGTTTTTTTTAATGAAATGCAGGTTGATAACAGTTTTTAGGCAATGTATTGCACAGGTGAGGCTGATGGGAAAACACAAGATGCAGGCGAGAACCCAAGAGGATTCCTATGCCTAAGGAATTCCTATTCCAATCCTAAATCAAAGAGGGTGCAGCAGGTAAATGGAGTCAGGTGTAAGAAAGGACTTTAAAAGGGCAGCACATTTTGGATTTCCTCCAAAAGATTTTTAAAGGAGAGCCAGGGAACAGAGCATTGACCTTTCTTGTAGATAATTCACTTCACCTCTCTTTTCTCTAAGGAAGATGTCATCACTTATTCCAAGAAACCTTTCCTGGCATGGACTTGCAAGAATGAAGCCCAGAGGTTGACTCCATAATTTCTATTGATTTATTACACCTGTCCAAAACAATTTCAAGAGGATTTTTTTTCTCTCTCTCTCTGGGAAGCTCTGAAGTCCCAACCGTGCCCTGGCAAGGCTGCAGAAATCTTGATCACACAAAAAATATTCCCTGGCAATTCTGAAACCCAAAAAAAGGAGAGACCAACACATTTTTTGTCCACAAACCCATGCCCAAGACGAATTTTGATGCAAATGTGTTCATCTGGAAGTGATAANCCAGATGGGAAGAGTCTCTTCATCAATTAAAAAAGGATCCACTTTCAAAGAAGAGGGTTTAGGGTAAGATAGGGGTTTAAGGTAATATAAGGGTTTAGGGTAAGATATGAAAATATATTCTGAATATTGTGATAGACATTATTTAAATTATTATTATTTAAATATTCCAAATGGGTTATGAACTCGTAAATTAACTCCAACAAAATATGTTCAATGGAATGGTTTGGTCTTAAATGTGTTTTTCCAAGAATTACAAGCTTAAGGGAGATAAAATTGAGACTGTTTGGTCTGGAGAGGAGAAGCTCCAGGNTGTAGATAATTCACTTCACCTCTCTTTTCTCTAAGGAAGATGTCATCACTTATTCCAAGAAACCTTTCCTGGCATGGACTTGCAAGAATGAAGCCCAGAGGTTGACTCCATAATTTCTATTGATTTATTACACCTGTCCAAAACAATTTCAAGAGGATTTTTTTTCTCTCTCTCTCTGGGAAGCTCTGAAGTCCCAACCGTGCCCTGGCAAGGCTGCAGAAATCTTGATCACACAAAAAATATTCCCTGGCAATTCTGAAACCCAAAAAAAGGAGAGACCAACACATTTTTTGTCCACAAACCCATGCCCAAGACGAATTTTGATGCAAATGTGTTCATCTGGAAGTGATAAAGCAGCTTGAAGAAGGGTTTAGTTTGGATTTTCCTCCCCTGGAAATCACAAGCAGCTGGAGCTACTTGTTAGTGTTCATTGAGGCTAAGAGCACTCTCATTCTCATCTGTGGTTGGGAGAAAAGATCTCTCAGATGTGATCACAGAGTGGATCAATCATTTCAGTGATTTAATTACGGCTGGCAAAATTAAACCCCTGCATTTTCAACACTTAAAATGTTCATTTTTGTGGCACACCAGCCTAAAACTTTCATAAATAAAGGTTATTTACTTATTTATAGCTTTAATAAATGAAGTTTATTTATTAAAATAAATAAATATGTCCACAAAAATGTAGGACATATCTTGGAACATAAACTTGGAATATAAATGTTTAACTGGTGCTTTTGTCCAGGGGCTGAGCCTCCTCCTCCCCCAGTGCCAGGTGCTGGGCAGGGATGGGGAATTTGCCTGTGGGGATTTTGCTTCCTCCAAATCCTTTTTTTAGAGGGAAATATTGAACATTCCTTCCTGGATGTGGCAAGGCAGGTTTCTCTTGGAAGTCTGACAAATAAAAGGGCTCAATTTGTCAGTGTCAGGACGGGGCAGGAATCTTTTTATCCTTTGAACAGTAAAATCCTCCCAGCTTCCAATGGAGCTGAAATCCAAGATGGGGCCAGATGGGAAGAGTCTCTTCATCAATTAAAAAAGGATCCACTTTCAAAGAAGAGGGTTTAGGGTAAGATANAACCTCATCCTTTGGTAAATCACCAAGAATTTCCCTTCTGGAATAACTCACCCCAGGCTGTCACCTCTGGGTTTTTTCTCAGCCCACCCTGAGCATGTTTGGTCCATGGGGAGATTTTCTTTGTTCTGTTGGGTCTGATCTGATCCAGGTCCTCCCAACCTCACTCTGATCTCACATCCCAGTGACCTGAGGAGCACTCAGCTTGCCCTGTGAGTCCCAGGAATGAACAGTTGGTTTTTACAAGCCCAGTGCTGCGTTTTATCCCACTTTTCCACCTCCTGTGGATGGGCATGGAGAAATAAGGAGAACTCCTGCTGCTTTTCCCATCCTGGATGTCTTGTCAGGAGATATCAAATCTCCTTCAGCTTTGTTATCAAAGTGACTCAGGAGAGTTTTTCTCGATAAATGTTCCCAACAAAACTCCCACACACCATTGATCAGCTCAGCTCTCAATCAGCTGAGGTGAGGCACAAACCCCAAATGTTCGTATCAAATATAATAAATATAATATTAAATAAACTCAAAAATACACCGTACAGTTAGAAAATCCTCACTCCACTTCCAGGGCACTTTGGCTGGAGCTCCCAGAGGAATTGAATGCCTCTGGAAATCTTCCACAAAGTTTGAAGGGCACAAATGGGTTCTCACACTGATTCCCAAAAATCTCAGTCTGCTTTGGAGAAGCCCTCCAGGGAGCAAACATATTTCAAGGCAGTAAAATGGAGCAGTTGAAGACTTTTAAACAGCTGTGACTGAATTTTTGTAAAAAGTCTCCGGAGTGTTTAAAAATATGCAATAAAGGGTTTCCCCCTGGGTGTGGGGTTCAGGTAAATGTGAGAACCAGAGGGTGAAAAGGAATTCTCTGCCTCCAGGATGAGCACAAGGGTGTGAAATGAAGAATGAAGACGCTGCAGAGGTCACTGAGGTGCAGGGAAGGGCTGAAAGAGCACAGGAAATTGTGGAAGGGAGCAGAAGCAGCCAGAAATGTTGTAGGGTCAGGATTTGGAGATCACCAGCAGTGCCCAGCAGAGCTCTGCTCCCAAACCCTGCATCCAGCACTTCCTGCACTGCCAGAGGCTCTGCCAGGGATTTACAGATTCATTAACCCCAGGTTGTGTTTCTCCTCAGAAATCTCTGCTCCACTACCCAGAACTCTCCAGCTGATGTGAAAACAAAGAAATCCTACCAGGAAATCAGGGTTTGATGGGGAACCAAAGCCCCTCTGCAGAGCTGGGCTTGGGGCAGGGAAATGCAGCCTGGTGTTGCCCACGTCAGGAGGAACCT
Organism: Illadopsis cleaveri; assembly: GCA_013399915.1. Classification (NCBI taxonomy): domain Eukaryota; kingdom Metazoa; phylum Chordata; class Aves; order Passeriformes; family Timaliidae; genus Illadopsis; species Illadopsis cleaveri. The sequence continues at coordinate 88,189 of VXBB01020621.1, forward strand.
ACACAGATCTCTGCAGGGAAAGGGAAAATGCTCCTGATATTCCCAGGGGTGGGAAAATGCACCCAAATTTCCCAGGGAATGAGAAAATTCACCTGACTTTCTTAGGGAATAGGAAATTTCTCCTGATATTACCAGAAAATGAGAAAATGCAGCCAAAATCCCCAGGGAAAGGGAAAATACACCTGACATTCCCAAGGATGGAAAAATACCTAAAAATTCCAAGGGATGGGAAAATGCTCCTGATATTCCCAGGGAATGGAAAAATACACCTAAAATTCCAAGGGATGGGAAAATGCTTCTGATTTCCCAGGGATGGAAGAATACACCCAAAATTCCCAGGGAATGGGAAAGTGCCAGGCAGAATTTTTTGTTCATCACAAAGATCAGCACAAGGCTCAAACATAGAAAACCACTTTGCTGTTTCCACTGCTGCAGAATAAAACCAGTCCAAATTACAGTGAAAAAATAAAAATAAATAAAAATGAAAATAAACATAAATAAAGGTTTCATTGTAGCAGCAGTTTGGTTGAAAACCTCTTTTTTGTGAGGTTGGCACACCTGCTTTGATGTTTCTGCAGTGACAAAAAGACCACTGCAGGCTGCAATAGGTGTAAAGGCAACTCAGCACAGCTGAGATAAAGAGGAAAACAAAGTAAAGAAAGGTTCTTAAAACTGTGCTCAGTGGAGCATAAACTCAGAGCTAAAATATGAGGATTTATGGCTTCAGTTCCCTCCTCCTGCCTATCTCCAAAATGTGTTTTAACCTCTGGGGCCAGGGATGAAATTCTCCCTTTGTCTATAAAAAACCGAGAATTTCAGCCCATGTGGGAAACGTTTGGACAAGTGTCCTTTCTGCAAGCAAAAGAAAACATTTTAAGACCCACAAATATTTTTGCCTGGGGAAATTTCCGCTTCATCTTGGCACTGACACCTGTCTCAGACACTTCCCAGCCCTTCAAACCCTGCCAGGGGCCAGCAGCAGTAGCTGCTCCCGAGGGATTTGGTTTCTCCCCAAAGGTTTTTGCAGCAATTAAATGACCTCAGGTCTTCCCCTGGAGTGACAGGAGAACTGAACAGGAGTGCAGTGAACAAAGATGTTTCCCCCTTTTTCCCCACCAAAAAAAATTCAGTTTCAAGCTTGAAAATGAGGTAAAAGTCTCATCATCATCATCATCATCATCAATTCCCTAAAATATGTGTTACACACCTACCTCTGATAGGACTGAGTGCTTCAGTCTCCTGGTCCTGGCTGGAAAGTTGAAATCAGGATAATCCTCTACCAAGGATTACACACTGAATATTCCAAGGAGTGGATTAATTCTTTTAGCCATTGGTTTTTCTCATCACACCTTAATAAATAACTTTCCCTTAATAAATAACTTTTCAGAAGTACAATATAAATGCATTAAAGCACAAATATTGCTAGTTCTGGCTCCTGCACTGGGCTCTCCACCCCAAATAAGCTGATTTTCCAAAAAAAACCCACTTCTTCAAATGGACCTTGGGATCTGAAAAATAAGCATTTACCATGGCTGGAGTTGCTCTGAGGGAGAAGCAGGAAGTGCAAGGAGGGCATTTAACACCTTTTATGATTTAATTGACAAAGGCAGATTTGGGGAGAGACGAAATAGGAATTGGAGCTGTTCTCCAGGTAGCTGAATCCAGGCCTGGTTAGAGGAGCACAGGTTTCAAAGGAAAGCAGAGGAGAATAAATCCCAGCTGGGCCTATGGTTAGGGCTGATTTTTGCACATCATCAGGTGAATCCTTTGCCAGCTAATTTCAAAAAAACTTAAAATTCCAAACCAATCCCCCTTTGATTTTTCCCATAGAAGGAAACATGAGACACAAATTTTACAACCCGCAGACAGTGGATTCACTGCTGGCAGATTCCTAAGAGAATATTCTCAGCTGAAATTTGACTTCATGCTCTTTTCAGGACATTTAAATTTTGATCAGTTATCCCAGCATTCTGATAGCCCTGGACACCTAAAAAAATAAAAGAAATAATTCAGAAAAACAAGTGAGAGGTGCCAGCCCAGATCTGAGGAGCTTTTAATGCACATCCATAGTTGGACTCAGCCAAATTCTCTTTAAATTGTGGGATATTTGTGGTGTTGGTGTCAAAGAGATGTGACTGCAGTTGAAATATTTGTAACTCCAGGGTTTAATTGCTGGAGGGACAAATCCTTGCCTGGGTGGATGTCACATCATTTGTGCAGCCTCCTGCTCTAAAATGATTAAGAAGGACTTTTCTTTCTAGAAATAATTTGCACCACTCTGCTTTAATTGGCTCAGAATTTGCCTTATTGCTGCTTCCTTCCAGTTCCCACCGTGGCTTGATTTTCTTTCTGCCCAAATGCTTTCATCAGCCCATGGATTTTGGGAAGCAGCTTTGGGAATGGGTTTGGACTTCAAATTAAATATTTTTACTTTGTGATCTGTAAGATCCACCTTCTCCTATTTTAGTTTTTTTTTAATTATCTGTCTATTTATTTGGGATTTGTTGCTGCTTTTTCATCCCACTGCTTACTTGCAGGGGAATGGACACAATTTTGCCCCATGGCTGTGACTTGGTTTTCCTTCTTCAGGGGACAACAGGAACCACCCTCAGAGTTATGGAATTATGGAATTTTTGGGGTTGGGAGGGACCTTAAAATCATCCAGTGCCACCCCTGCCATGGGCAGGGACACCTCCCACTGTCCCAGTGATGCCTTGGGAAGGCTGAGCTGGAACAAAGACTGGACAGAGCTGGAGAATAAAGTAGAGATTTATTTAAAGGCCTCCAGGATCCACCTTGGGCAGGACAAGAGCCTGGCCAGGGCTACACCCAAGGTGGGCCCAAAACGGTCACAAAAATGCACGACTGGTCACAAAGTCTTACACTTTTATAAGTTTTGGTCCCTTTGTATATTGGGGCTTAATTGCCCAATTCCAGCTCCAGGCTGTGAGGTCCCATCCTTCTTTTCCTCCCTTCAGCCGCCCTTGTTTGTGCCTTTGGGCCTGAAAGTCGTCCTTGGTGTGCAGCAGGAAAAGGATTTGTTTTGTGTCCCTGCTCTGTGCAGAGCTGAGTGACACTGAATGTGAGCTCAGAACTGCACCCCTGGGCAGCACAGGATCTGAAATACATGAAAGCTCAAACCTAAGGCATCACCAGGGTGCTCCAAGTCGTGTCCAGCCTGGCCTTGGACATTCCAGGGAACAATTCTTTCCCAAAATCCCACTAAATCTTCCTTCTTCCCATTTGAAGCCATTACCCCTGAGCAGACAGGGAAATAATTCCACTGAGAGCCAGCACAGGCTATCAGGGAAAGCAGAATATGAGTAAGGGTGGTGTTGGCCTAACTAATAATGCAAACACCAGGAGCTAATTTTACCCCAAGTATGATCATTAAAATGTCATTTACCCCCAGCAACTGCTGATGGAGACAATTCAGTGCAGCAGCATTTCATCAGGGCCTCTCAAGGACTATATTTGTTTGAAAATGAGAGGCTGATAGAAAATAATGATCCTGAAATGCATGAGGTGGCAAATAACCTCTGGAAATGGAGTGAAAACAGCTTGTCCTCTTGGAATTGTCCTTTGGCATCCTCAGGCAGGTACCAGGGAAATCTGGGATTTCACAGTGCCCATCATGAAGAAATAAGAAACTGCAAAGCCAAGAGGTGGCCCCAAGCATCTCGTTTCAGCCTCAGCAACAGATAGAATTCAGCTGTTGAGATGAACCCTGACCAAAGTATGGACAGAGAAGGATTTCTCCTAAGAATCCATGTCAAATATGGAATTATGTGTGGTGCACTTAAAAAAAAAAAAAAAAAAAAAAAAAAAAAAAAAGGAAAAAAAAAAAAAAAAAGTGCTTCCAGCAGAAAAGGAAATGTGAAATGATGAATTCTCAGGGCTGAGCCTTACCAAGTATTCCCCAAATTTGTTCCTCAGACAAGCCTTTAACATCACTTAAATGAACCCCAAGCATTAGAGGCAAGGACAATGAAAACATACAATTCCAAGTGATGTAAATCTTTCTTTTGTGTTGCCAGACTTTTGTTTTGAGTGACTCCAGAACAGCACAAACTCCTTTTGATTCCCAGAAATTCCCTTACAACCAAGTCAGACTGGAGAGAAATCCCAGATCTCCCCCTCACCTCAGCCTCACCTCCCACTCGTGACTTTAAACCCAGAAAAGAGAATTAAACCCAGGAAAGAGAATTAAACTCGATTTTCTTGGTAGGTCTAAAGCCAGCTGGACTCTGAGATCCTCTGGGGAAAGGGAAAGTTAATTAACAGTGAATTATCTTGAGAGAGTTTCTGTGAGGGCCCGGAGGCACCAGGCAGAGCCATTATTGCCTCATTTCAGCTGTCACCTCCTCATCTCCAGGGCAGCACTCAGCTCCTCATCACTTATTTTTATTTCTTCCAAGGTTTTTTTTTTCACATTGTTGTTTCCCCCTTCCATTAGGACTTAATGAAATCATTCTTTCATCAAGAATTCCCTCCTTGTGCTGGATGATTTTTCTTACACTAAAATATATCCAGGTCCAAGCAACATCAGCCCCCACAGTGGGATCCCCCACAGCTACAAACCAGCCTCGATTTTTTATTTCACAACCCGATGCTTAAAGGTGAATTTTCTTCCCTTACCTCGTCTCTGTGCTCTGCTCTGGGTGACAAGTTGGATTTGGTGATCTTGGAGGACTTTTCCAACCTCAGAAATTCTGGGATTCTGTGAAAAGAACCCCTCTGCCTCAGAGGATGGGACACAAAAACCCTGAATCTCCGTGGCTGTGCTGTGGGCACAGGGAAACTCAGCTGAGAGGCTGAAACTGGGCCAGGAAAATAAAAATTCAACAAATCCAGTAGAATAAAAGTTCAACAAATCCAGTTCAACTGGAGTCATTCCAGTCTCCTCTCTCAGAGCAGGAGGCAGGAGGGCTGGTTATAATTTTTAATTTAATTTTGGTATTTCTTCACAAGGTGAATTAATGACTTTCTACTGCCATTTGCAGTGGGAAATGTGGAGAGTGAGGGTTGATTTCAGGATCTCAGGAGGGTGAGACAATTTCAGGAGGATGAAATATCTCTCCCCACTTTTTGTTGGGCTGTTTCCCAGCCAGCAGAGGAAAACTGTTGGAAGCTACTCTGGAAATTGATGATATAGGTGCTTTAATGAAGGGATGGGACCATTGTTGGGATAAAAATGATTTATTACAGAATCACAGAATCACAGAATCACAGAATTTCTAGGTTGGAAGAGACCTTCAAGATCATCGAGTCCAACCCATGTTCCAACACCTCAACTAGATTACGGCACCAAGTGCCTCATCCAGTCTCTTTTTAAACACATCCAGGGATGGTGACTCCACCACCTCCCTGGGCAAACCATTCCAGTACTTAAC
>VXBB01020621.1:102453-118496 GCA_013399915.1 Illadopsis cleaveri
CCTTTTTTTCTTTTTTTCTTTTTTTTTTTTTTTTGCATTTCACCTGGATTCACCAAAGTGTCGGGTGTCACCACCAAGTGGTTTTGCGGATGTTTCGAACCCTGCGGATGCTCAACGGGAGTTTTTCCAGCGGCTTTTCCATCCGCGCCTGCTCCAGCCCCCAATCCCGGGGGATGCTCCCGACAAATAAAAAACAAATAGCGCGGCTCACCTGAAAAGTCGGATCTGGAGTTATCCCGGCCTCATTCCCGGGGAAAAGCAGCGATGCGGAATCGCGGGCTGGCGATGCCATCTAGTGGCAGCGCGAGCGGCTCCTGCTGCTGCTGCTGGCACCGAACCCTGCCACAAATCCCCCAAAAATGGGGCTGTGAGCAGGAAATTCCCAGGTGTATTTCCAGCCAGGAGGGATCTTAAAGTTCATCCCACTTCCACTACCCCAGGTTGCTCCAAGCCCTGTCCAACCTCAAAACTTCCTCCCGTTTTACTCCTGTGACCTCCAAAAAAAAACCAAACCCAAATTATCATTATTGCCTTTCAAAAATATCTAAACTCATCTAAAATAACTTTCATGTAATCGCTTTTATATAATAAAATAACTTTGTCAGGCATAACAGAATTCCATTTTCCACCTCCCCTATTTCCTGGTCTGCCAGACTTAGAGAACATGTGGTATAAAAATAAATGTTGTATAAAATTTGTATAAATTTATATTTTGTCTACAAATATTCTAAAGTTCTGTACATTGCCTTTCTATTTCCTATTTTACTTTCTATTTTATTTCAGGGAATTTGGGTATGAGATATTTAAATTTTCTGGTGTTCCAACCTGTTGGTATGAAGTGTCTTCAGTTTGTGGAATTCTGGGGGGTGCAACATCTGCTTTTTACTGAGGAAAAGTGCAAATAAATAATATTTTATTAATAGCATGAAATAATTTTAATTTATTATATGCAAATGAGCTGCTTGTTTAGGAATGTGTGGCCCAAAAAATATGCTGGGGTTTGTGTGGCTGTAGAGCACAAAACTCTCTATTTGTGAGGACAGAATGGAGAAACTGAAGGATTTCTTCTCCATAATTATTAAAACCACTGCATTTGTCCCAAAATTCCCAACCATTTCTCATGGTGTCCCTGGGAGTCCTGCAGCAGTTTCCCTGCAGGGAGGGAAGTGCTTGAGGAGCATCCCCTGATCCCCCAAAAAATTCCCCATCATTGATTTGGGAGCACTGGAATTTCCCATATGTTATCCATAGGTTATCAATTCCTGCAAAATGCAATTTAATGGAAAGGCAGAGCAGTGAATGTCTCCTCAAGGACCTGCTGGGGGTGTGAAGTCCTTGTGAATGTTTCCATCATGCTCTGGGATTTCTCCCCAGATTTCCCATGCTGGCACAGGGACAAACCCCATTTGTCTCCCCATGGATCACAGGAGGATGCAGGCCGGGATCCTGGGAGCTGCAGATCTGCTCAGCCAGGGATGCCAGCTTGGCCATCTTGATTCCCACCCAAACTTCATCAAAATGATGCTTTAAGTTTTATCTCTCATGTATTTCAGACTCTGTGCTGCCCAGGGGTGCAGCTCTGAGCTCACATTCAGTGTCACTCAGCTCTGCACACAGCAGGGACACAAAACAAATCCTTTTCCTGCTGCACACTAAGAACAACTGTTACAAGTTTTCAGGCCCAAAAGCACAAACAAGGGTGGCTGAAGGGAGGAACAAGAAGGATGGGACCTCCCAACCTGGAGCTGCAACTGAACAATTAAACCCCAATATGCAAATGGACCAAAACTTATAGAAATATAAGACCTCATGACCGTTTGTCCAGTTTTGTGTCCATTTTGGGTGCACCTTGGGTGTAGCCCTGGCCAGGCTCTTGTCCTGCCCAAGGTGACCCTAAAGGCCTTTCAATAAATCTCTACTTTATTCTGCAGCTCTGTCCAGTCTCTGTTTCAGGCCAGCCTTCTTAAGGCATCAAAACTATTGAAAAACCTGCTGCCAGTGGTGTTAGAGACACAATAGCAACCTCCTTCCTGCAGCTGGTGCTCGAGGACTGTGAGGATTCCCAAATCCCACTGCAGGTGTCCTTGGCTCTCCATCTTTTTCCTGCAGGACCACAAGGATCATCTGTACCTCTGCTCCCTGAGCTGCTGCCATCATTTGGAATCCTCCTCTGCCCACTTGGACAAAAAGGTGAGCACTGAGGCTCTCTGGTCTCTTTTTGGGAGCTGTAAAATGGGAGAGAGTTTCCTTTCCTGCTGATTTATGGTTCTTTGGGGTGTACTTCTGTGGAACTGTATTTGAATTTACAACCTCTGGCAGTTGTTTCATGCCCAAATCAAGCTTTGACCCAGCTCAGTTTGACCCAGCCTGGGTCAGATTTCATGAGGACTTTACTGATCAGCTGAGATTTTCCCTAAAAACCTCCCTGCCCGTGTTTGTACACTCACCTTTACTACTTCATTTGACTCTGCCTTGGAGAGTCTGAACTCTTAATCAGCTCTGTCCTTTCTAACCCAAACCATTCTATGATTCTATGATTTTTCAAGTGGTCTAAAAATAATGAATCAACAGCTGAAAGCAAATAAATAATAATCAGTAAATAATAAACCAACAGCTGAAAGCAAACCTGATTTCACTGAGACCAAACATTGCCAATATTGGTCAGTTCCCGGCCTTTGACTTGTGGCTGTTTTGCATTTAACCCAGGAGAAGTGGGATTTGTTTCATTGCAGAACTGCACAGGTAAATGACTCCAAACGAAACCCCAATAAAATGTAGCCACAAGATTTTGCACCTTTTAAACAGCTATTTCTGCCTGTTCAGAGAATCTGAAAGTGAAACAAATAATATATAACAAATAATCTGGAATTATGTATGGCACAGAGATGTATCCAGAGAAAAAAGTTCTAGAAAAGAGAGGTTTGCAGCCAAATTTTCAATTTTCTGTTCTGTTTTCTGTTGATTTGTTTCTCATATATTAGCAGTATAAATCACACTCAAGGTTCAGGCCCTCAAATCAGTTTTTTAAATGTACATCACAGAATATCCTGACCTTGAATTTCTAATAACTCCAAAGAAGTGTTTTCTTTCTAGTTTTTTTTTTAATACACCTTTTCCTCTGCAATTAAAAAATGCAAATAAAAATCCCAAAGTAAATAACAAGTCATCTCAGAGGAATGTTGATTTGATGCATTTGTTGTGATACCAATACAGTAATTCCTGTAAACTTCCCAGTGATAAATAATGAAGTTGAAATCACATTCATGGTTCAGCAAACTTCACTTTGAGGAAGATCTCTGCTTTATGGAATAACAGATTTATTTCTTTTAGGTCACATTTTGCTGTGTCCTGAGTAACTGGTAGGAAGCCACAAGATTTTTTTTGAAAGACTTTTTTGTGAAACAAAATATATAAGAAAAGGAGTGAAGGACTTTACCTCAGAGAAAAACATTTGTGTGTCAGGAGCAGGACATTCCTGATGTCACACAAAGCCCAAATTCTCCCTCCCAAGCTCCCAAAATATATATTTTTTTTTAATTTAATTTTTTCATCCAGAGCACCCCAGTGACAAATCCCTGCTCTTATTTGTACACAGAATTCCTGGTGCTGCCCCAGGGGTGGGATGGGGTTGGACACCTCCAGAGGGACATCCTAAGGTTGGGTGACCCTGCCCTGCTGGCAGCTCTTTGCTCCATGAGCTTGGAGCAGCCCCTAAAATCCAGCTCAAAGTCACAGATCCCACATCCCATTTATTTTAATGGATTTGGTTCAGCCAATTAAACCCTTTTTTTTTCCTTCAGAACTCCTCTGTGGAGAGCATGGCATTAACTCACCTCGTGGGATTAATTGCCCGGAAAGTCACTGCCAGGTCTTGGACACGGTGATATTAATTACTGTAATAGATATCAGAATGTTCAACATCATTTCTGACATTTATTTGGGGAAAAAAAAACCTCTCAGAATTAAAGGAATTAAACCACCCCCAGGCTATTTAATTATTTTATTGCCCTGCCATGGTTAGGTGAGGCCTCAGCTCTGTTTTTCTCCTCACACTGCAGCCTCTCCAAGCCACGCCAGGAGTGTGGCTCAGTGATTCAGAGAGATAAAAGGAATTGTTCACTGCATAATTCCCATTCCCAAATTTTCTACAAGCCACTTTTTTTTTCTTTATTGGGCTGTTTGAAATTTGTCCTCATGAGAGACAATTAATTCACAGCAGAGATTCAGAAAGCTGGAATTTAAGAGGGCAAATTGTGCTGTGCAGAAGTGCTCGTTATAAATACGGGATATTTGGTGAGCAGTTCCTCTCCTCTAATGAGAGGACTTCCAACCAATGACAAAAAAATCAGAGAGCAAAATTATCTTCTGCCTGTTTTTTCTGTTTCAAGTGACATTGCACCAGAAAGGCACCAAAATGTCCCAAAATGCAGGGAAATGAGACAAATAAATGTTGTTTCTGAGGGAGGGCTACAGGTAATATTTATATTTGTTGTGAGGGAGGAAGAACATGAAGAAAACAGCAGAAACAGACTCATGGCCCTGAAAATCAAATTATTTTGGGGTACCAATGGAAGAACTGAGGAACTTGGAGGAACTGAGCTCTGAATTTTTCCACCAAATGACCAAACTAAAACCAGGCCCCTGCAGCTGAGGAGGAGGGACCCATCCCTTATGATGCCTCAAGTTTGAGTTTTCATGTTTTTCAGATTCTGTGCTGCCTGGGGGTGTAGCTTTAAGCCTCATATTGGGTGCTACTGAGCTCTCTTCACAGAGCAGGGAAACAAAACAAATCCCTTTCCTACTGGAGACCAAGGACAACTTTCAGGCCCACAAGCACAAACAAGGGTGGCTGAAGAGAGAAACAAGAAGGATGGGACTTCATCATCTGCAGATGTACTTGGACAATTAACCCCCAATATGCAAATGGACCAAAACTTATAAAAGTGTGAGGCCTTGTGACCAGGCATCCATTTTTTGTGACCATTTTGGGTCCATCTTGGGTGTGGCCCTGGCCAGGCTCTTGTCCTGCCCAAGGTGGATCCTGGAGGCCTTTAATAAATACCTACTTTATTCTCTTAGCTCTGTCCAGTCTCTGTTCCAGCTCAGCCTTTCCAAGGCATCATCCCTAAGCACCAAAACTCCTCTTTCCNNNNCTAAGCACCAAAGCTCCTCTTTCCATCCTGATATTTTCAGCCCAAGCTGGGAAGCAGCTCCCAGCTTCATACTGGGAACACTTTGCTGCCAGTCCAGGTCAGCCAGTAGGCTGGAATGATCCTGAATATCCTTCTGGATCCTTCCCCTCCCCGCCCCACACACAGAGCCACCTCCTGAGCCAGGGATCATTACTGCTCCAATCCATCATCCATTAATTCCTGGGATGCTGCCAGGCTNTTCCAAGGCATCATCCCTAAGCACCAAAACTCCTCTTTCCATCCTGACATTTTCAGCCCAGGCTGGGAAGCAGCTCCCAGCTTCATACTGGGAACACTTTGCTGCCAGTCCAGGTCAGCCAGCAGGCTGGAATGACTCTGAATATCCTTCTGGAACCTCCCCGCGCCCACCTCCCCAACCCCCGCCACACACACATCTCCTGAGCCAGGGATCATTACTGCTCCAATCCATCATCCATTAATTCCTGGGATGCTGCCAGGCTGATGAACTGGAGTGTTCTGGAGAGGATCCCTGCCCCACAGACAGAGGAACAGCTCTGGGAGGATGCTAGGAAAGTTTAGGGGTTGTTTTGCACCTCCAGGGAGGGAGGGATGGGGGTCCTTGGCCAGTGGTGTCCAAGGCTGCCAGAGGGAAGGTGTAGCTGGAGCTAGGGGCTACAAAAAACTAAAATAAGAGGAGAAAATTCTTGGCTTGGTTACCTCCTGTGCCTAAAGGCTGGAGAGGGACTTTTTACCAGGTCATAGGACAAGGAGAATGGCTTTAAACCGATTTATTTTGGATATTGGGCAGGAATTGTTCCCTGTGAGTGTGGGAAGGCCCTGGCACAGGATGCCCAGAGAAGCTGTGGCTGCCCCTGGATCACTGGAAATGTCCAAGGCCAGGCTGGATGGCGTTTGGAGCAATTTGGGACCGTGGATATTTGCAAAACAAAACTTAAATTCTAAAAACCCCCACCCTGGATTCTCTAAAGCTTTCCTTCTCTCACCCACAACACTAAGCCATCAACACACATAACAAAATCATCATCCAGGCTTCTAGCAGAGCTTAAACCCAGAGTAGCTCAACCCCCAAAAGGAAAATATTTGCACAATATGACTCAGTGCAAAGAATTTACCTTCAGTTTTAATTGCTCTGCTTGTCAGCAATCAAACAATGAAATCCTGCAAGGACACACAGAGGATGTGGTTGTCTTCTCTCATGATACAGCTCTGTTACTCCAAAATGTGAAACATTTTAAATCATCAACAATCCCTTCAAAAGGAAAAACAATCATCCACAATCCCTTCTTTTTTTAAAAAAACCCCCACATTTTAAATCATCACCCATCCCTTTAACAATCCCTTCTCTTTTTTAAAAACATTTTAAATCATCACCAATCCCTTCAAAAGTAGGGGTGTTTTTTTAAATTTTGAACCATCAACAATCCCTTCAAAAGTTATTCCTTTTTTTTTTTTTTTAAAACAAGGTGATAAAATCTGTAACAAAGCAATCAATACTGTCTGTATTTTTATTTTTCAGACACTCCCCTGACCTTTACCTGCTCTTTCTGCTGGCCTCTGGCAGGAGGGTGCTGTATTCCAGCCATGATAGGCATGGAAATTAAAATAACTAGTGGGTGGGAAAGTGAATTAACTTTAGTGAGCTAAACAATGCATGGAAATTGAACTCCACACTTGCAGCAGAACCTCTCCTGTCTGATCAGCTCAGCAGCATCACGTGACAGGAGAGCACCTGCCACCCCTTTCCCTTCCATAAAACAAATAATTTGATTATTTGGTAATCACTGCTGACCCTCTTTCGTTATCCCTCAGTCCAGGCTGATTTTTCAGCCCACACAAATCCTCCCCTCTCTTCCCAGCACATGCCAGAGTGCTGTCCCAAGCTCTGCCAACAAGGGATGATTTTTCCTGCCAAGGCTTTGCCCCGTGAAGATAAATCCTGGTTTTGTCCTTCCCTTTGTCCCCAGTGAAGGTGTCCACGGGCTTTGGCCTGAGAGCAGCAGCTCCAGCTCTGCCTCCCTGCAGTGCAGCCAATCCCTTTGGGATTGGGATCCTCCTGTGTCCTTGTCCTGCTCCAAAGGGCCCAAACCCACTCCCCAGCTGGTGCTGAGCACCTTACCTCTCCTCTCTGCTCATCCCTTTCACCTGCTCTACCTGGGACAGAAGGAGCTGTGTCAGGGCAAAAAACTCAAAAATTCTTTGGGATATGAGGGGAAAGAGGGAAGGAGCTGCTGCCCAGAGGCAGAAGATTTTCCCAGTTGTGTCCCTGGATCCAGAGACACCTGGCCCAACTAAGCAGCACCTGGAGGGTGGGAGGAGATGTTTGGTGCATCCAACACCTGAGCTTCAGCTTGGGGGGGAGAGGAGAGGGATATTGAGAAATAAATTTTCTGTGAAACAGGAGAAAAAATTGCCCGATAGTTCTGGATTGAGGAATAACCCTCTGTTCCTTAAGGTCACAATCATGATTTAATAAACTGTATGAAACATGAAGGAACAAAGGGAGAAAGAGCAGTTCCATGAGGGCTAACCTGGCCCACAGCTTTGCACTGGATGGGGTTTGGAGCAGCCTGGTGTATGGAAGGTGACCCTGGTCCATGCAGGGAGTGGAACTGGGTAATCTGTAAGGTCGCTCCAACCCAAACCAGTCTCAGATTCTGGGATGTCTGAGCTTTGGTATTTGGAGCCTTCCACCTCTTTGCCATCTGTTCCAAGACTGAGTGACCTCTATTCCACAGCAGTTCCAATCTGAAGGTGAGACCATGTTGCCTCAAGGCTGCCTTTAGTCTGATTTTGTCCCTTTTAGCTGCTCATGAGAATGTTCCCCGAGTGATTGGGTGTTTGCTTCTGCAGGATAATCACATTGCATAAACCTTCTGCCCATTATGGAGCTAATAAAACCAGCAGCAACATCTATCTCGGCCCAAAGAGGCTAGGAGTTTATTAAAGTTTTAAATTATGAATGCTGCTAATGCAGGGTAGTAAGTTCAGGCAGCACAGTGTGAGCAGTGCTCATTCTCCTATTTTTGTCTACCATTGTGTAGTTTTTAGACACCTTGTCCCTTATTAATCTTCTTTGTCCTTCTTCCACAAATCCTCCCTCTCACAAAATTGAGTAACTGCTGAGAATCAGAATGTGCCCATGAGGGCCTGGGGGGGATGAGGCACAAATCACAAATTTTGTCCACAAATGTGGACAAAGTGCTGCTGAAAAAGAAAATTCTCCTGGTGAGGCCACCTCGACCCTGCCGAGCTGGGCCGGGGCCTGTTGGGCTCGGAGCTGAGGAGGAGGCTTGGAGTGGTGGAGAATTTCATTTCATCATTTTCATGGAGACATTGGGAACTGGGAAAGGGGCTGAGCCTGGAGAAGAGGAGGCTCAGGGGGGACCTCGTGGCTCTGCACAAGTCCCTGACAGGAGGGGACAGCCAGGGAAGTCAGGCTCTGCTCCCAGGGAACAGGGACAGGAGGAGAGGGAACGGCCTCAGGCTGGGCCAGGGGAGGCTCAGGGTGGACAGCAACAGGAATTTCCCCATGGAAAGGGTGCTCAGGCCTTGGAAATGGCCAGGGAGGTTTGGAGTGTCCATCCCTGGAGGTGTCCAAGGAATTCCTGGATGTAGCACTCAATGCTCTGGGCTGGGGACAAGGTGGGGATGGGGCACAGTTTGGACTCGATGATCCCAGAGGACTTTTCCACCCTGAATAATTCTGTGACCTGAGCTTTACTTCAGCAGAACACCTAAATGTCGTTTCTCAGATTTGAATGACAATGATTTGAATATGAACAGCTCCCTATTTCCTGAACACCGTGGGAGAGGGATAAAGAACCCTTCAGGGAGGGGACAAAACAAACCCAGAATCTTCTTTCCAAAGTCATCGTTGTGAATTCAGTGCAGGATCTCCCCCGCTGGAAGCCAGCCAGTGCATGTTTCCACAGCTTTTCCTTTTGTTTTATGGACAACTGAAGGATCAAGGATGTGGCCACCTGCAGCAAGGACGTGAGATGGAAAAGAGCTCAGCACTTTGTTCGCTCCCTGTCAGTACAAACCACAGTGCCAGCCCCTGTTTCAACTGGAATCCACGTGGCAGCAGCAGACAGCAATAGAGCTAAATCACTCCTTTTGCCTGAAAAATGCCTGTGCTGTATGAAAATTTAAATATTCATGGCATTTATAACTTGTTCATATCAATCACAACACTGCCACTGGAGTGAGACAGGTGTGAAGCCTCTGCTGAGAAGTTATTTCCCCAAAAAAGTTTAATTGTTTAATTCTTGTCTCTTCATCATGGTTTGTTGTTTTTTTTTTCCTTATGTACAGGATAATGAAGAAAAAACCCCTAAGTTTGGAGTTGATAATTCTATTCTGGTTGTCTGAAGAAACATTAAATAAAATCTTAGACAGCTTTAAATAAAGTGCCCAGGGCATTTGAATAAATAAATAAATAGCTGAGGAATTAGAATTGAAAAATCAGCAGCTGATTAGTAAAACCTCCCAAGCAGTGAGGGTTATATTCTCACAGAAAATGCTGGATTTGAAACATGCTTGTTCCAGCAGGTGGCTAAAGAGTGTTTTCCCAGCATGGGGAATAACAGCTTTTAGGGACTATTACCATTATTTCATGTGTAAGCAACAAGAAAATTAAAAAGATGCAAAACGCTCAACCCAACCCAGCTGTTTCCATCATTTCCTGGGCTCTGTGTGAGGGAAAAGCTCCTGGAATGGGGCATTTTGTGCAGCCTCTCTCCATGGTTTCCCTGCAATTCCCCAGGGACCACCCCAGCCCAGAATCCTGGGGCCTTTCAGAACCCCAGGAATTGTCATATTTCATGTTTAGTACATCTCAGATGGTCACAGGGAGCTGGGAACACCAGGCACGTGCCCTGTGGCTACTTGGAATATCACTGTTCATTCCCAGAGGCTCCAGTCCAGGCAGGAGCTTCCCTGCTCCATCCCTGGCTAAAGGCTGGCAGTTTTTGGGTTTGCTTTTAATTTAACACCCCCTGAGAGGTTTTATTTAGTTATTCACTTCACCATCTCAGGAGGAAGAGGCTGGAGCAGAGAAAGCATTGAATATTTTAGTGACAGGACGAGGGGAAATGGTTTTAAATCAAAAGAGCATAGATTTGGGTTGGATATAAGGAGGAAGTTGATCCCTGTGAGGGTGGGGAGGCTCTAGCACAGGGTGCCCAGAGAAGCTGTGGATCCCTGGATCCCTGGAAGTGTCCAAGGCCAGGTTGGACAGGGCTTGGAGCAGCCTGGGACAGTGGGAGGTGTTGGAACAAGATCCTCTTTAAGGTCCCTTCCATCCCAATCCATTCCATGATTCCATGACGGTGTTCCTTTGGAACATCTCCACTTCCCATTTTAACACCCAAGAACCTGGGGCTGGCTTTTCTCGTGAGCAAACTGAGCCACCCCAGTGCTGCAGAAGTTGTTTTTAATTAAGTAGAGAGATGGAAAACTTTCCAAAAGCACTTCTGGCACTCAGGATCTGACAGAGGCAGCTTGGCACCACCAGGAGAAGACAAGGAGCAAGGTGAGTGATGGAACGAAGGAGCTGTCCTGGGCTCCAGCTCAGTGTCCTGTAAAGCCAGGGTTGCCCTATTTATAAAGGAGAGTTGGGTCGAAGCAAANCCTGCTCCTCAGGTGACCTCTGCAGGAGGCTGGAGGGGATAAATTTATTGCCAGCACGGGTGCCACCTCCCTGGCCCAGATGTCAGCCATGGGATGTGCTGCAATGCAGAGCTGAAGTTCAGAGATGCCAAAATCAAACAATTTATTCTCATTTTTAATGCACTGGGACAAATTTACTGCCTTAACCCATCCACAGCCTCCTCCCCTCCCATCTCCTCAGCAAAACAAGGAGGTTCATGGCCAAGAAAGGAATTCTCAGGACAAGGGACACCAGGGTTCCATCAGCTGGATTTGTGTGCTTCTGGCACAGCACAAACCAGAGGGACATGGACATCTCTGCCTGCCCCGTGGATCTGGGGAAAGCCTGAGCAGGAATTCCAGCCACAACACAGAGGAATGAAGAGGAATGGCTGGAGAAAACACGGAATGGTCTGTGCTGGAGCTTCCAGCCCTGTAGCCCTGGTTTCATGCCTGAGATGTTTGGGTTTTCTGAAATTCTTTTCCCAGGAAATTTTCTGTAAACAAGAGAAGTGTTTTTGTGAACTGTAACTTTGTTTTCATTCCTTTTCCCAGGAGGGACTTCTTCTTGATGTCCCTCTGATCTGACCAATGTGGTTGAAGAAGTTTGTCTTTTTGTCACCAATCCGATTGGTCTGTGTGAAATAGTGTATAAGGGAGACACATCCCAAAAATAAAGGAGTCATTTTCAGCCTTCTGAAATTCAGAGTCTGTGTTGTTGTGGTGTAAAACAGTGTCAGAGCCCCACTGAAGATTCCTGGGAGGGGTGAGGACACAGTGCTGTGGACCAGGAGCTGTTCAGACCCAGCCATCTCTCCTGCTTTCCCTCTCACACATTGAACCCACACAAAAACAATTGAAATCTCGTCTAGGATTATCCTGAGAGGTTTGTTTGTTCCTGTACAGCCAAATGCTTATTTACTTTATTTATTAGCTGTGTTTACTCATCAGCTCTACCTTCTGAGCAACCTCAAACCTCAGTTTGTTTTAGTCTTTGCACAAGCAACATCTGTCACTAGCTGCTTCCTCAGCCTGCCCCTTTTCTACCCCTCAATTTGTATTTTCTGCTTTCCAAAGTCATTTTTAGGCATATGAAAGGAGAATAAAATGAGTTTCCTGTGAGGAATTCGCCCCTCCCACAGGTGGGCAAAGAAGAGAGCAAAGCAGAAAACAGATTTTGGAAAAATTTCCCAGCCACAGCCTTCACTCCAAGAGTGGTGAACAGGAATGGTCCATGGAACCAAGTGGAAATTTATGTTGGAATCTTCAATCACACTGCCGAGGTCTCTGCTGCTGGTTTTAAAGAGGTACAAGAGAAACACAAGAGGTTTTGATCAAGTCACAAAATCTGTTCATCCCCAAAGTGCTCCATTGGCCAACAGCAAGGAAATCTGAAGGGAAAAATAAAAGAAATGAAGTTTTTTTCAAGTATGTTTCTGATGTGTTTGTGACCTTCCATCTGGATTACTGCAAAGTGTTGAAGAAGTGTGGGAAGTGTAAGAGAATAGGCCGGGCCTGAAATTCCAAAGTTCTGCCCAGGAGTGTTCTGGGTCAGACAGGGACAAAATTCCCTCCTCAAACCCCTCTGCTGACAGAGAGGGGAGCAGCAGTGTGACATTTCCCAAAAACATCCCTGCAAATCAATTCACCTGCCTAATCTACAAAGGTTATTGTTTAATTTTTGAAGTCAGAATGTAAATGAAATGTTTCAAAATGATAATTCCTAAACAACTGCAGTTATTCCATAGGAGAAAGCCTGAGGACAGCAGCTCTGAATGGTGACATAAAGATTCCCCCTTAATTTAGGACTAACTGATGAAAAGCTCTCAATTAATACAAGCTAATTAGAAATAAGCAAGTTTCCTCTAAGTTGCTCCTATACCCATGAAGTTCCTCGTGGTATTTTCTGCAGGACAATACCCAGAATATCCATAATCACATCCCATTAAAAGGCTTTAAAGACACTCTCTTCATCATTTTCTATGTGTTGCACAGGATTGTTGTGGAGATTGTTTTCAATGCTCCAATCCAGAGCAGGTCCCAACACTCTGGATGTTGTCCAAATATTTATCCCAGCTCCAAAGAGCTTCTCATAATCTCAGGCCAGCGAAGCCTGGAACAAAAAAGGGGGTGAGGAGACAATGATGGAGGGATAAGCACTTTATAGTTATGAATGATGCTCAGGAAATACAACTGGTGTTCTGAAATTAATGAGATAAAGACAGGGAACAAATCCCCAGCACATCCTCGCCTATGGAATATTTTCCAGTCCATTTCCATAATTACAAAAGTGTTTTAGGCTCTGAAGCATCAGCACAAACAACTTTTGGGTGTTGACCTTTCTTCAGCCTGAGTTGCAAGTTTTGTGCTGGCCAAGCCCTGTGGATGTTAACGAGCATCTCCTGCCATGTGTGCCGCAAACAATTCCAAGCTCGTGGAATTTTCTGCAGTCCTGCATTGTCCAGACATCAAATGCTCTGGCTCAGAGGCACCAATGAGGAAAAAGGAAAGGAAAAGGTTTCTATTTGTCCTGGAGTCATCCTGCAACAGGCAAAGGTGGTGGGAATAAAAATTGGTGATTCTGAACAAGCTGAAAAAGGGGAAATTTACATTTCAGGGACACCTTCCCCTATCCCAGAGTGCTCCAAGCCCTGTCCAGCCTGGCCTTGGACACTCACAGGGAAGAATTCCTTCCCAAAATCCCACCTAAATCTCTTTCTGTTTGAAGCTTTTACCCATCAGTCCTTTCTCATGTCATCAGTACTCCCTATAAATTTTAAAAGCTCAAAGCAAAATTTAAACAACTTCTGATTTTCTCTCTCCAGAAAAAATAAAAAGGACAGATAATAATATTTTTCCCACCCCCAAAATATTTTTTCTAAACAATTCCCAGTTTGTCACCAAAGTCACCTGGCAGATTCCTGATTGCAGAGGGGAGACCTCAGTCTCAGTCTGTTTATAAAATGTAATTCCCAGGGAACACTGACTTTTTAAAGATATTTAGGTTATTGAAAGTTTCCCTTGCCCAAAGTCAACAGAAAGTTAATTTTTGGGTAGAGATCAAGAATAGAGAGATGCAACACTGGAGGAGATAGGTCTGGATAATTATCTGAGTACATCAGAGAAGTTCTGTGATAGGAATTATCCTGGTCATTATCACTTGTGCCAATCAGTAGTTCCACATTTGGAATACGAATTCAGGATAGAAACTGATGGAGATTTTGTTGAAATGTCAGTGCCCTTCATTTGTATCTATTGATTCCACATTTGTGAGCTCGATTCCTGGTTTATTTTTCTTTTATTTTCCCATATTACTCAGCTAGTGAATGCAGATGTATGTGCAGAGTTACAGCACTGAATGTGCCCAAAAATCTTCAGGCAAAAGTCCATTTATTTCAGATTCAAGAAATAGGAGGATGTGACTTTATTAAAAAAAGGAAGATTGAAAACTCTGTGAGGTGAGACACTTTTAAATGAAAACTCGTTAAATTATTTACTGTGGTAAAATAAGTGTTTAATGGAGAAACATTTAAAATTTAATTGAGTGCTGAGATTATTGGGTGAATTATGTGAGGCGCCCACATGAGGTGCAGCTTTCTCTTGCAAAGTGAAAACACTCAGAAAAACATGTTTATAAAATGATTTTGAAACAACAAGAAGAAAATAATGGAATATTTGTTGTAAAATGTTCTGCTGTGTTATTACTCACATCAGTAGAGAAAATTAAACTGAATAATTTGGGGGAAGGGAGAACGAGTGGAGCTGTGCTTAGATTTGAGGACTATGACTGAAAGTTCTTTCTGGAATCATAGATGGATAATTAATTAACAGATTTAATCTGCTATGTAATATAAGTTTAAGTGACTAACTGAAAACTCTAAATAAAATTTGCCATGGAATCCCAGACTGGTTTGGAAGGACCTCAACGCCCATCCAGTGCCACCCCTGCCATGGCAGGAACACCTTCCACTGTCCCAGGCTGCTCCAAGGCCCATCCAACCTGGCCTGGGACACTTTTCCTCAAAATACATTTTAAAAAAACGTTAAAATGGCGCAATTTGGTATTTATTGATCAGGTAGGTCTTGCTTGAGAACAGTAGCACAAAATCATTGGTCTTCCAGTTTTTTAAATTACTAATACAATAAATTTGGGTTATTATTTCTAAAAGAACATCAAAATAGATGGCACCTTACCTATGCTGAGGGCCTCTGTGTGACATGTGGCTCTGGCTGTGTTTCATCACTTTGATCCTACATTTTGTGACAACAGGATCATGGAAATGCCACCCCTGTGCTCATTGCAAAGGGAAATTCCCTTTTTCCTCAGCCTAGTCAAAAAGGATGGTTGTACCTCTGGTGAGGGTGGATGTGCAACACCAGATTCCTCAGCAGGGGGCTGGATGTGGAAATTAAAGGATCCAGGCCTTGTCCCCAGTCCCTCTCCAGCTCTCCTGGAGCCCCTTCAGGCCTGCAAGGGCCTCTGAGCTCTCCCTGGAACTTCTCCTCTCCAGGTGAACATTCCCAGCTCTCCCAGCCTTTTACTGAGACATTTTTTGTCTGCTGTTCTCCAGTCTTGGATAATTCTCCAGAACAATCTCCTCCACTGGCTGCAGCCCCTGTTGTCGTTCTGCTTCACGTGAAATGGCTCCCGCCCGGTCAACACAGAGGTGCTTTAAAACTGGAAATCCTCCACTTCCCATGGATTTATTCCTTTGCAAAACAAGGAGAAATTACAGAACTTAAATAAAAAAATGCAGTCATGGATTGATGAAAAATTTTCTGGGAAGCACCAGCTGAGTGAGACATACAGGATCCTTCCAGACTACTTCCAGTTTATTTCTAGCACTTGAGAAAATATTCCTAATATTAGACCTTGCCAGACAATGTGCCAGATTGCCCCTCTAATTCCTCCACCAGCAACACATGTCCTTTTCCAGCTGATCACATTTGTGTTGGTTAAAAAACCCATTAATTTTTTTGGTGTTATTTTTAAATTGCTGATTTAGTTTAGATTTGCTGTAGAGCCAGCGTAGGACAGTCATAATTTTTTTTTTCACAGCACATATTTAAGTAACATTTCCACCTGTCTAGAGACTTTTCCAAATGGGTTTAAAAAAAAATCAACAAAAACAAGGACATATTTTTTTCAAGAAAATAATAAACACATAATAAATAATAAATACATAATAACTAAAGAAAATAATAAATAAATAAGTAAAT
>VXBB01020623.1:859-20269 GCA_013399915.1 Illadopsis cleaveri
GCAGGGATGAGGGGTACAGCATGTAACAACTTGATGCTAAAAATAACTGTGAGGGAGAAGCAGCTAACATGGAGGGCAAAGTACAACTTTACAATAAAGAACAAGGAAGCCATTTTAGAACATATAAAACATATAAATACATATAAATTATTATAAACCAGTAAAATCACCACCACAGTGTGCCGCCAAAAATTATAGAATCCAATGGATTAATATACATTTAGGCCAAGTGGGAATGCCCAAGTGCCTTCCCTGGGGTGGGCAAGTGAGACACTGATCCTTGCAAGACTCTGGATCTGTTGCATCGTGTTGCAGTACTCTGGTGCAGGGTCTGGGGACCCCTTTGGGGGACCTTTCATGGGCCATGACACCCCCTCTACTATCCTTCATGTAGATGCAGCTTTTCCTGGGATGAAGGGCCCCCCAGCTGAGCTGGTCTGCACAGTTGAGGATTAGCTGCCTTGGACCAGAGGCTTTGTCACTGTGCACCCAAAACTTCTCCCCCCATCCTTTGGTGCGAGGGTCTGTGGCAGCCTGACAGCCGATAGCTCTGGGACTGTGGTCTCCACTCTGAAGGCTTAGGCTTAATCCTGTGATTGTATTCCTTTTTCCCTAGCTCAGACCTAAGTCACTTTATCTTATCTCCAATGTGCAGTGCAGGGCCTCAGTTAGGGCATGGTGGTCCTCCATGCATCTTTTGTTATACAGTTCTGCTATAACAGGCAAAAGTCTTTCATGAAGATGTTTAAGCCATGAATTATAACATTCCAGTCTCTGACAAGCCTTGACAAGAAGAACTTGGGTCTGCTTGTGGATGAGATGCTGAATATGCCTCAGGAATGTGTTGTGGCAGCCCAGAGAGCCAATGGTATCCTGGGCTGCATCCAAAGCAGTGGGGCCAGCAGGGCAAGGGAGGGGATTCTGCCTCTCTACCCCACTCTGGTGAGATTCCACCTTAAACACTGCATCCAGCTCTGGGGATCCCAGAACAGGAAGGACATGGACCTCTTGGAGTGAGTTCAGAGGAGGCCACCAAGTTGATCAGAGGGGTGAAGCACCCCTCATATGAGGGAAGGCCAAAAGAATTTGGATTATTTAGCCTGGAAAAGAGAAGGCTTTGGGGTGACCTAATTGCAGCCTTCCAGTACCTGAAGGGAGCCTATGAGAAGGATGAAGAGAAACTTTTTATGAGGCTGTGTATGTAGTGACAGGAAAAGGGGAATGGCTTCAAGGTAAAAGAGAAGAGGAGTAGATTGGATGTTACTGTGGGGGTGGTAAAGTACTGGAATAGGTTGCCTGGGATATCCTTTCCCTGGAGGTGTTCAAGACCAGATTGGATGGGGCTTTGAGCAACCTGGTCTGGTGAAACCCTTTCAACCCAAATGATTCTACAGTTCTATGATTTTGCGATTTAACAATCTGACAAGTGCTGAAAGTGAAGAGCACATTTTTTTTTCTGTCTATCTTGGGGTCTGTCTGTCTATATAACAATTTATAGCACTTACCAAATTTTAAAGTTTCCAAAGTAATTGTGATTAAAGAAACAGAATTTCTTTATCTTAGAACAGATTTTGGACTGGTAAAGGTGGCAGCTATGGCAGATAATGGAGAACTTGGGCTGATGCTGAAATTTGAAAGCACTAATCCAATGTATCTCTTCTGGAAAAAAAAAACAAAAACAAAATTAAGGTGACAAACGGAGTTTGTTGGGGCAAAGCCATCAAAGTTTTAAGGCCTAAGGACATTTAAAAAGATAATTTTTTATAGCAGTTCCCAACTCAGTTGTGTAAGTGTTCAGTCCTATTTATGCTAAATATTTTTTTCACAAATCATGATAGTCTTGCAGAGACTATATAGCAGAAGATAATGCCTCAGATTTTGTATTACTCTCTATTTTTAAATATAAATGACACCTATATAACTATAGTATCATCAAAAATAATGTTCTGGAAAAAATATTTTTTAATATAAATATAAAAAAGTTATCTTTAAGACGCCTGCAAAGTTTCATATATATATATGAAGTTATATTTAAGACCCCTGAAAAATTTCATAGTGTTATAAATGCTCTTTTCATATATTGCTTATGGTCATTTCTACTTTAAGTCGAAGTAATGGCCTTAGCCTCTGCAAATTACAGAATTTAGTATACCTGTGACACTTGCAAGTGCCCTAGGAAATAGCAGTTATTGTTTTAACTGCAGGTTGAGCATGATCCTTTAGTTAAATTCTGTAGATTTTCATCTTAAACTGCTTTGTGAAGTGTTGAAAATAGATTTAACTTAAAACCAGCTCACATATGAAACATATATTTGCCTTTTGGAATACACAAGACCTAAAAAGAAAAAATAAGAAAATGTATGCATTTTGAAACTGCTGATTATAAGGGCCTGATTATTACTACCAAAAGTACTATGAAATAAGCTCTGTAACCAGAATTAATCAGCCTGGGAATTCAAGAACTGCAGACAGTGCATCATAAATGCACATAGCCTGTTCTTTGCTATTAGCAATAATGCTGACTCCAAGCGTTTTAAGGATTAGCCTAATATCAGGTGCCTTACAGTTTGTGGTATAATTGTCTTTCTAGACAATCAAAGGACACTATCTACAGGCTTTCTCTAGTTTAGTAGGAATATGTCAAGTTTTATAAGCAACACAGAGAAGAATCACTTTTGCCAGCTGTGAAAATTGGTGTAATTCACCTGTTCACAGTTTATTGAAAAGACAATGGATTGCATATATTTTTTAAAAGAATGTGGTTGGGTGTCAGAGCAGATTGTTATCTTGTTTATATATCTGTGGCAGCTGAATTGTGAATCAGATGGGCTCCTCTGCCAGAGGGGTCAAGGGTCATGGTTGTTTGCTGCTATTATGTATTCAGTCAGGGTCCCATGGGCATGGAGCAAAGGGAGGAGCAGGGTAACAGCAGGCTTCAGGGAGTCTGACCTGAGCAGGTTCAATCATTATAGAGACTCTCTCTGCAACAGAGAACAGAATCGTACTAGATTTATTTGTAAATATTTACTTGCAGGTCTAATGGAAAATAATTCAGCTTTCAGTATTTGTAGACCATGCTCTGAGGTTTTTTTTTTTTTACTCTGATAAAATCTAGCTTTAGAGATTGCAAGGCTTCAGTGTTTCATTCAATTTTATTGTGTGCCAGCACCCTGCTATCCATCACTGTCATCTGAGAAGGTTAGAGTAGAAGAACACATATAAATACACATTCCTACCACTTACTTGACAATCCCAAATATAGCTCATTAAAATTGTAATTCCTTCAGCTCAATAACAGAGTAAAAGACAATACTTTACATGTAATGGCTGAATTGTAGAAGCAAAATATAGTCAATGGCAAACAAAAAAGCATGAAAGATCTTTTCTCTAGGAAAGGGGATAGGGAACATTGCAAAGGTGATGATGGAACTGCTAGCTTTTAAGTAAGAACTTTTATCAGCCCTACATCCTTAACTGAGAGAAGCAATATGGAAGGGATTCTTCCTAGTCTTATTCAAGTAGGATCTTTAAACATCTTCATGCTTTCTTGTTATCCTCTCTGTTTTCACCACATGCAGGGTGTTATATATATTTTGACCATGACCATATATTTTGGTTCTTGCCTCCCTTCCAAAATGTCTAGGTTAGTTCTTATAAACAAGATTTCCTACAAGTTGCTTTATTTTTTTTCTCCCCCTTATTCAATTTTTGGTCACTCTTTTTTCCCATTTTCTTCATGTGAATTGAGTAAATGCCATTTAAGAAATAAATTATATGCTTTTGCAAATAACTTCCCCCCCCAAAAAAAAAAAAACCAACCAAAACAACAAAACAAAAAAAAGCAATAGAAACAAAAAATTCAAAAGTTCAAAAATATGTGGCTCATTTAGTTGTCAGATAACTGTGATATATTCCTGCCTTGGATACCACAAAGCTTGAGATTATAAAGAAAAGTATTGAGAATACTTTTCTGAATCAGGGCCATGTTAGCTGGTTTTATACAGATTGTAAATCACTCTCCAAACAGAAAAGAAGCTGTTATGTTTATTTTAAACTTGTGGAAGTCTTTCTCTCTGTTTTCTCCACTGGTACAGAATCTCAGAAGGTGCAACAGGGAAACTAGGAAATATCCTATTACAGAAATTACAGAAATTCTTCCTTTGCCATATTAGATTGTCTCTCACTGCTATCTCTAGAAAGCTGTTTTTGCCTTGGATGATAAATTAGCACTTCCTTAAAAAAAATGCTGTTGTTATTTGATCATTTTTAATAAAAAGACCTAATTCAGTATTTCAACTGTAAATGCACAAGGCTTGCAGTTTTATGTAAGTAAAATCAAACTAATGTAATGTAAATTTGACAAATCTTTCTCTCCAACACCCATAGATCAGTTCATGTGCATATTCATGGTTGTTGAAACTTTTGGACTTGCATTTTACAGCACACGTTTCAGCATTACAATGTTTGAAAAAGGAATTTTTTAAAAATCTCATTTCACAAAGTAAATAATAAAGGTGATCTGGCCTTGTCTGACATTACAACCATGGTCACATGTTTATTGTTCTGTCTGGAAGTATGAATGTGTTCAGTTTACAGTCTTATCTTTCTACACACAGATTTTTTGTTAGAGACACTTATGAAGTCCAATATGCCCTGTACTGCATGAACTACTGATTTTAATCCACTGTGACTATCATCGAGTCTGCAATTCTTTGCAAATATTATTTTATGTGTGAAAAAATGATTTGCTGGGAAATTAGGGAAATTACATTACCTTTGATTTTTTTCTTTATTTGAAATCTATAAGCATTTTTATCTTTTGATTCATTAATTCAGCTTATTTTTCAAATTATTTAACATACAGTATCTTTCTCTTCCCCTGTCCCTTTATTTAAATCAACCAATTATTTTTTGCATGGAAAATGCTTTATCCAAAAATGAAAGGGTCTTTCAATTTCTGTGCCAAGAGGCATAGATTACATAAGAGTCAAAATGCAGCTAAGGAGCCCTCCAAAAATTGTAAAGGATTTGCAAAAGGTATTTTCAATATGTTTTTAATTTTTAATTCTGTCAGAACTATGAATCTCTCAATCTGCATTAACTCCTTTAAATAAGATACAGCCTAAATTGTACAACAAATTGTACTACATATTGTAATGGAAATCAGTGCAACAGGCACGATCTTAAAACATTTTATTTTCATTGTAGAATTCACTATTTGAACCAGAAATTCTTCCTACAGGATATTTTGGAAAAAAAAAAATCTCCAGAATAAAAGAGGGAATAATTACTGGAACTATGTTCATCTCACTGTAAATTTGTATTCCTTTTTCTCAATGCACATGATGATGAAAATGATATTTACTCTTATGTCCTCTATGAGATTTAATAAAAAGTACAGTTAATGTGCCTTTTGTTTGCTCTATGCTTCAATCCAGCTGAAGAGTGTGTCCATCAGCTCTGTGTTAATTCCTTCTACTCCAGCATAGTAATGTCTGAGTTGGCACCTTATGTCACCATCAAATTCTGAATGACAAATTGGAATTACCTTATTGTTGGGAAAACCATGATATTTTAATTTTCTCTTTCCTTTTTGTTTCCTTTTTCTCTTTTTCCTTCTCATTATTCATCTCCATTCATTTGTTATTAATCTTCACTCTTCATTTGTTCTGCCTTCTGTTAACAAAGTGTACTTCACAATCAGATTGCTCCTGCAACTCAAGAAATTATGTCTTGGGTGAGAGGACTACTCATATTTGGGCAAGAAGACTAATGGTTGGTGGGATTTTTGTTTCTTGTAGCATACAAATTGTTTTTTCCTTTGTGAGGCAAGACATGTTTGATAATGGTTAGGAAGATCTTGATGGTACTATATTATGGCATATTATGACATAAGAGACAGTGAGACTAGGAACATGCATTNCACACTGATTGTGTGGAAAGGTGTCGAGCTGACCGGGCTGCCAGGCTGATAGCTGGCTGACCAGAGAGACACCCGAAGCAACAATGCATGACATTTCATGGGCTACATGTTTCCTGCTCATGATGTGCTTTGAGCCTGGTTGTAGCTCAGCATGTCTCCAACAGGCTAAAGAACCTACCCTGGGATAAAAACATTGTGCGCTGGACTGTTACACTCTTGGCCTTATTGTTACACTCTTCTCTTAGCTCTTCCAGCTGCTTAGATTGATAGCAGCACTCTGTGTATACCTGAACTACTCCTAGTGTTAAAACCTGAGTGTTAAAGCCTGAGTTTCTGACCTGATCTGAATGAATATTTTAAAAGTATGAATTTTAATCATGTCTGTATTCCATAACAAATACAGATTCCATTCTCAGCTAACAGGAATATGTATACTGAATCTGCTCAAGTACTGCGGCTAAATTTTTGGCTACTTACATACTAATGCACCACAGACTCCTTGCTATATGAGTACTCAGGTTAGTAAAGAAAAAAAATCCATATTCCTCCCTCTGGTACACCAGCCACTTTGTGTTCCAGCTATGTGACAGCCAACACTGAAGAAGTGGGAGCTGCTTTCTGAAAAAAGGCTTAAAGGACTTTATGTAGCACAGTTCTTTGAGCTAATTCCTTTGTGTCTGCTCAGCATGTACAGAATATGACAAAACATTTTGCCTACCTGGTAGAACTGAGCACCTGAATACAACTCTATAAGAAAGCACCTTAGCTTCATCATTTTAAACTCTTAAGACTCCAGGCCATAGACTCATTTTCATACCTAAGCAGCTGGCATTTCATAAAGAGAGCCCTTGCTCACCTAAAAATCTGGGATAAAGATAATAGTTTAAAAGTATGAGGCTGTTTGATCTCATGTAAAGGACAAATATATCAACATAGCAGAGGTTACTTGATAAACTCTACCTGACATTGCAAAATGGCTGACCCTCATTCTCCTATGGTTTTATGTTATGAATGTCTTTTAACTGTAATCAACATAGACAAATATTTTCTTTCTTCTGTTGCCACAACATCATTGTTATTTCCAAAAGCATGCAATAAGACATTTTTATGTTATCAATAGATATGGCTTCAAGAATAAGATTTATTTTATTCATTTGTTAATAATCTGATAGCATACTAGGTAGAAGATGCTATTTTTTAATTAATCCATTTTCTGAATATGTTTTCTGTTGCTCAGCATTACCAAATAAATTATAAAATATCAAATGGAAATTTTGTGTTTTATCATTCAAAATAATGCTATAGATTGCAGTTTTATCCCTGATAATATGGTAATACTTAATCCTTTCCTTTTTATTCCATATATGTCCAATTTTATTAGCATGATACTTAGTAATTTAGATTCAGACAACTAGTTTGAAGTGATATTGTGACTTGGCTATACTTTTGCATGTGCTCTAATGCCTTCCAGCTGGACTGTTGTCTCCTCATGTGTAACATCATGTGGCAAGGATGCTAATATTGGATTGCCTGTGACCATCTGCAACACTCCTTTCTCTTGGAAAACTCATGCAGCAGGAAACTGCTCAAAGGTATCTCAACAGACTTTTTATATTCTTTTAGGAATGAACAGTTTTATATTATTAGTTCATTCTTTAGTTTGTATTATTAGTTAATTTTTTAGTTTATATTATTAGTATCAATGATAGTGATGCCTTAAGTTTTTGCTTTCATATTTTTCACATACTGTACTGCCTTGGTGTGTAACTCTGAACTTCATGTTAAGTGTTAGCAAGTTCTCTTCACAGGGCAGTTAGACAAACTAATCCTTTTCCAGCTTGAGAACCAAGGACAACTGTTACAGCCTCAGGCCCAAAAAGCATAAACAATGGTGAATTGAATATAGCAAACCAGGAGGATGGGACTTCACAACCTGAAGCTGTAATTGGACAATTAACACCAATATGTAAATGGACCAAAACTTATAAAAGTGTGAAAACTCATGACTGGTCGTCTATCTTGCATCTATTTTGGGTCCATCTTGGGCAGAGCCCCAGCCTGGTTCTTGTACTGACCAAAAGTGTATCCTTTTAAGGCCTTTTCATAAATAACTTCTCTATTCCTTTAACTCTGTCTAATCTCTGTTTCACATCAGCCTCTCTAGGCATCAATAGCAGCCCACTAGGATCAGCAGTCATACAACCAGGCAGCATGGAAGCTAGAAGTATTTATGTAGATATGTATAAACATATTATAAGCATCACCAGTATACTTAGGAAAGCCTTTTTTTCATACCTTATAGTGTTACAGTAGTGCTGTGGCTTCAGTGTTTTCTAAACATTGTCTGATATTTCAGCTATAATAAATGAAGGCCAGAAATTCAGGCACTGGTTTTGCATGTTTGTTCCCAGATCAGTTTCATCACAACTTGTGAAGGGGGAAATCACCTCAATAGTCTTACTTGTACATATCCCTTTCCCTGATCCAGTGACTGTGATAGATGACTTTTAATCACAAAGGTTACTAAAATTGTGTGATCACTGCTAATGTTTTGCCATGGATCATCACTCACTTTTTCTTGGAAATATAATTTTAATTTTGCTATATTTTCAAAGACATTTTGTTCTATACATAGGGGTTTGGGAAAGATGTTTGTGTAAAGCATATGAATTCTGTTTAATTCTGTCCACCTCTTTCTTTATTTAGAATGTGTTAATTCATTGAGAATTTGAAAGGTTAACTGTATAGCCACAGTGCATTTTTGAGCCACTGAGCAGTCAGAAAATTTTCCTGATTTTTCTGATGCAGGATGTCTTTTGGCTGTCCTTTGCTATTATTTGGCTTTCCAATACAACTTACTTTATCTGAAAACATCATCAGATAGTAGTCTGATGCCTAGATAATTGATACAACCACTGAACATTATCAGGTACAATATCAGTATTAGTAAGGCCTTCTGTACTGGTAGGGTATTGTGTGAATTGTCCACTAACAGATTTTCAAACTCTTTGAACATCTTATTAATTAATATTTATATTAATTCTTAATACAAATAAAATGTAGATATAATACTGAATGTATTCCAAAAGTTTTAGTGTATGGTATCTTTTCAGTTACCAATTTTTCACCTTCTTATATATTAAAATCAGTTGTGTTTTACAAGAGCCGTAAAAATACCATTCAGGTTGCACTTATCTTTCAATTCTTTAATAATCTAATCCTCTAAGAATTTTCCTGTATTTCCCTCAGGATTTAGTCAAACTAGTCAGCTTCTACCTAGTCATCCTTTTTCACCTTTTCTGAGTACTGACAGAGTTTTCTGTCTTCTGCTAACACTAGTGGGCCAGAGTTTTCTTTAGGGATTTTATCATTAATGGTTTTTTTTGAGACAACTAACTAAAGAATTCATTAATGAATCTTTTTAGCTTTTTCACTGACTTAGTGAATGATTTGAAACTTGTGGGAATGTTGCTCTCAGCTTTCTTGGTTTTCTTTGTTTGGAATCTTGCAAGCAGATTCTCAAAGAAAACCAAAAAAGCTGAGAGCAACATGGGAGGATTTTTGTTGGGGTTTATTTTGTGCAAAATCAGGGTATTAATTTATACCTCTAATCATACACCAATTATAAATTCTTGCATTAGACTACATGATGGAGAAGTGCAGAAAACCCACCTGAGGTGTGTCATGTTATGGGACTCTGGATAGGTAGAATCTCAGATCTGTAACTTGAGAAAGAAACACATGCAATTATGTTACCATTTAAAATTACTAAAAAGGACAAAAATTATTTCTAGGGTTGTTCCAAGCCGGCTAAGATGTCACTTCCATCACTTCTGAGATTTTTCCTTAGCTCTGACATCATAGCAGTGCATCCACTGGTTTTTCTGTTTATGTTCTTCCTGTTTTAAAACGGCATGGAAAAGGATAGAAATAACATGCTACTACCAGTAGTAAAATATTATATATCTATTATAGTTAAACAAGTAATGGGATTCTTATGATTGTCAGCATTTTTTGTTTACAAAAAAAGACTGATATTTATTTGCCTTTAGACCATTTGATTTGAACTTTTAGTTGTTGCTTTTATCTCACAATGAACCTAAATGAATGTTTAGATGAACTGTAGTCCTGTATTCTGTAATTCTGTCATTCTTCTTCAAGTGCTACCCATTTATATTCAAATGTAAATTTACATTCTACATTCTGCATTTTTCCTTCTAGCAAATTTTCCTTCTAATTTGTCTTGGCTTTGAGAAGTACTATTGAAAAGCATTTAAAGAACAATGCAAACATAAGGCACAGTCAACATGTTCACAAAGGGGAAATCCTGTAAAAGTAATTTGCTGTCCTTCTACAATAAGGTTGTCTGCCTAGTGGGTAAAGGGAAGGAAGTGGATATAATTTGTCTGAATTTTAGTAAGTTTTAGATATTGTTCTTTACTAGATCCTACAGGACAAGTTGACCAACCATGAGATAAGCAGGTACATAGTGTACTGGGTGAGGAACTGGCCAAATGGCAGAGTTCAAAGCGTTATAGAGAGTGGAGTTACATCTGACTTTTGACTCGTCACCAGTGATGTTCCTCAGGGACCAGCTCTGTGACCAGTTCTGTTTAATATATTTATCAATGATCTAGATGCAGGAGTTGAATGCACTGTTAGTAAATCTGCTGATGATACCAAACTGGGAGCACTGTTGACTCTCTCAAGGGATAAGATGCCTTGCTAAGAGATCTAGATAGATTGGAGCATTGGGCTATGATAAATGGGCTGAAATTTAACAAGTCCAAATGCTGGATCCAGGACCTGGGATGTAATTGGGCAGGCACAAGTATACACAGGGAGAGGAGTGGCTGGAGACCAGCCCTGCAGAAAGGAATCTGGAGGTGCTGGATAACACCAGGCGCAGTATGAGCCAGTGGTGTGCCCTGGCAGCCAACAGGGCAAACTCTATCCTGAGGTGCATCAAACACGGTGCATACAACCAGCCGGTCAAAAGAGGTGACTATCCCTTTCACATAGGTATTTTACATAGGAAATTTACAAAACCCACAGTAACAGAAACATAATTTTGCACATTGAAAGAAATTATAAGAGTCAAAGAAAAAGACTGAATTAATGACAATAAGAATGATTTTAAAACTCGTCAAATAAAATAGGGCTAAGTGAAAAAAAAGTATCATAAATTAGAGAATGAGGGGCCCAAAACCAATGCACCTAAAGTAATATATGAAAATTTTCCTCAGAATGCACTTTCAATAAAATACTGAGCAGCTGAGCTTTTTCATCTATTCCTCTTTTATGAAGTATTAAAAGTGTCTTCATGGACAAACCTGGCAACAAACCTGTCCTTTCAATCTCCATTCACTCAGCCATCTCAGTTGTTTGATCTTTAGCATCAAACATTCTGAATGAAAGCAAAGGTGCACTACTCATACTATATTTCTGTCCTCACTGTCTTTTGCAAGATCTTGGGACATAATCTATAGTATAAAAATTAGTTGGGTAATGTTACAAATATTTTTACCTGCGTTCTTTTTCTACCTTAGTTTTTTTCTCTATCTCTGTCTTTTTTGCTTTTGTCTTTTGATAAGGAAAGTCAGTTTAGAGAATGAAGACTATCACAGTGCTGCTGTGAGCCACAGGGAAAGAACAGCTAAAAGCAATCTCTTAAATCACCTGACCCTCTATAAGTTTGCAGGGTCTTAAAGGAACAGCCAAGACTGCCGGTTGTGCAAGCTGTTTTCTTCCCTTGCCTTTTGTGTAATTTGGCTTGTTCAATCTTGAGTGAGAGGAGGATCTGACTTCAACAAGGACAGCAGTAAAGTCTACTTTTGACCTTCTCAGTTAACCATCGGATATAACTGATTCTGCCTCAGGGCAGGAACCAGATGACCTTTCCAGACCTTTTCTACTATAACATTTTAAAATTTTCACAAAAAAAGAAGTTATTACCATCTTTATTACCATCTGAAAGACTTCCAAACAAGAAGATTTCTTTCAAAACACTCTTAGCAGCTAAGGTAAAATGAGAAAAGTGATCATGCAAAACAAAAGCCTTTCTTGAATACTGAATATTTAAGATACTTTAATGAATTCATATTCTCCATCTCTAAGAAAATTACACACGTTTTTAATAGTGACTTTAATTAGAAAAGAAAGCAGACCTATATATATGTGTGTGTGTGTGTGTGTCTGTGTGATTGCATGACTACTACCTGAAACATAAAACCACTCACAATCCCTTTGTGTTTTATAATGGCCTTGAAGGGACTTTCAAGCATGGTTTGGGGGCTCAGGTGAGAAAACCTCCTATTCCATCCTAACAAACTGGTAGAAAAACCAAAATGAGCAGCTACTGGTATTACAGAAATTGCCCAATTTAGGTCTTTGGAGTTTTTTCAGTCATTCTTTTTAAAGTTTATGCAGAATTTGAGATTATAAAATAATTGTGCAACTATGAACGACTAAAAATATAATTAATGGCCCCTGCGTGGCCTATTCAAAAAACTCTCTGCTTGTGTAGCCAGATTATATGCAAACAATTCTGGGTAAAAATGTATGCTTATATTTCAGAAATAACGTGTCATGTATGGCATGAAATGATCAAAGTAAAATTTCAGATCTGAATTGTTTGATGGAACTTGTGGAAGTTTTCCACTGAAAATATAGACTCTCACAAAAAGTGAATGAACTGTTAGAAGGTCTTACATGGCACATTGCAACACAAAACACAGAGGAACTGGAGAGACCAGAGATGTCATTGGTCATAAAAATCAAGAGGAAGCTTATTAATCCAGGAAAATCATCAATGTTAACCATGTTTCCTTTACGTGAAAATAGTATTGCATAAAGAATCTTAGTAGTAAATGAAGGCTTATGGTAGTGTGAAAGGGAAAAAGGAGATGGGCATCTATTTGTTATTCTAGTTTTTTTTTTTGTCTTTGGAATGTAAACTGGGGCATAAACAGAAAGGAAAGGTATAATAATGTTCAAAAACATTATTTCAAGGATGGCAACATTAAGATCTCTGGAAATTGCGGCAATGGACTGCCCTAAAAATGTTAGAGCGGGTATTTAACCTATTCTATCTATATTGCTGAATCACTAGTTTTATGTTTTTCTAATTTTTTGCAGTGTTAGCCTTCCATTTGATGCAAATTTTGCCCTATAAACAGTTTAATTTTTTAACTGAGGAAGGACAACATATTTTTGGGGTTTTTTTCTTTGTATTCCAGGTGGTTATGCAAACTGATTAGATTCTACAATTCAAAAAAATAGCAATAACCTCCAGGCTAGATATTAAATAAAGCGCTATAGTTTATTGTTCATTTTAAACATCCTACCTATTTCTAAACAAATCAATGTGCACAGAATAAAGAGCCTTAATCTGCAGGCAAGTGCCAAATCAATAGAGAGATACCAAATCCAATGAAGTACAGTCGCATTCACATAAAATTTGCTGCTTGTGATTCCAAACAGCTAAGTCTGAATTGTGTACAATGAAAAGAGATTAATCCATTCTTTTCTTGAAGTCTTGAGAAGCTAATTTTATATACAGAATTTTATCTTACGTCTGATTCAAGTCCTGTGCATAATATCTGTCTTCCAAATACTGCATCATTCTTCCTCAAAATAATTCAAATTTCACTTGAACTTCCATTCTCAAGTTACAAAGACAAAAATAGTTCTTCAATATTCTGCATAAGCTCACCAAAGTTTTTATTTTTGAAAAAAATATTCATGACAGAGATCAAAGTGATTTTTCTGCCAAATGCATGCTGAAAGTTTGGATGCATCAGTGCACGCCCATATGGAATGCTTCAGAAAAATTTGTTTTCCTATTTTCTGTCATCTTCACTGTTATTGATGTGGGGCTTTTTAGCCATGCCTGATTTTTCATTGAAGAGTTCGATTACCCGTGTATAGTTATTAGGAAGTTGTTTTAATTTTTTCCCCTTCAAAATGGAAGAACCACAATTCAAAACAATGAAAAGTATAATTATATAAAAAACCCCAAAACTCTGTGTTTCTCACTGAATGAAGTCTCAACAATACCTTCAAAGAAAAAAAAAAAGATATTTTATTTGGGTACGAAGAATTAATACTTAGCAAAGTTGTATTCATTAATCACATTGAATGGTTTAATTTGTTAGACCACACCTGGACTATTGCCTCCAGTTTTGGACTTCCATTAGTGGAAGGATGAGGATTTGAATAAACTAGAGTGAGTTCATAAATGCCAGTAGGATAGTGGTGGCTCTCCTGTGAGAAGCAGAGAGAGCTCAATTGAAGCCAACCTGCAAGATAGACAAAAAAAAAATCTATAAATAATCCTTGGGATTTTAAAAAGTCAAAGTTTTACATTATCAGGAAATAAATTAATTAGGATGCTTAGTTTGGGAAAGTTAAAGATTAGAATTCAGAGAATGGTTTGGGTTAGAAGGGACCTTAGAGATCATGTGGTTCCAGCCCCGCTGCTGTGGGGGAGGTGGGCACCTTTCACTAGACCAGGTTGTGCAGCGCCCCATCCAACCCGGCCTTGAACACTGCAAGGGAATGAACCTCCACAATTTCACTGGGAAACCTTTTCCAGTGTCTCCCTGTCCTCAGAATAAAGAATTCCACTGGATGTGGAAGAACTCTACTTTTAAGTAAAATGTGTCAACACGATTAGAGCATATATTCAAAGAGGAAAACTAAATACTTGCATAAAAGGGCTTTTTCAATATGAATAATCATGTGAAGAGGGATTTAATAAGAAGATTAAAAAGATTAATAAGAGATTGAAAAGAAGTGTAAAAGGGATTCATTAAGAAGAACAGAGACAGAGAATACGGAAAAGGGATTCATTAGGAGAATGAAAATGTTTCAGAGTTTGAAGACACTAAAAGTAAATATTTTAAAGGCCTGACCCTAGTATCAGAAACAAGATGTTTCTTTACATACTAATCTTTATCCATTATGTTTTTCACAGGAAAAGAGGAGAAAACAGGTAAGGAGGCTTCTCTATACTTGGAATTAGAAACCTGCAAAGAGGATCTAAAAATGGCCACAATTTTTAATTAATCCTATCATGGATGGACTTTGTTTGGGGTTTGTGTTGTTTGGGTTTTGGCTTTTTGTTGTTAGTTTTGGTTTTGCTGTTTTTTGTTTGTGGGGGGTTTTTTTGTTGTTGTTGTTTTGTTTTGTTTTGTTTTTTTAATTTGAGCAACATTGTTATGACAAGATATAATATCTGCTTCAAATGTGAAGACCATGACAAAAATTCTGGTTTGGAAGTTTGAAGCAAAATTGTTGTTTCTAAGTGTGAAAAGTTTAGCTTTTGATAATGTGTTCCTGAATTAATTAGGATATAGTTTTGCAAATCCAGTAGAAGTGGATTTAAAGTACACTGTAAGTCTGCTGGTAATAACTTTGGAGAACAAATGTAGTATGAAGATAAAAAAAGCATTGGGGAAAGCTCATGATCTAAGCAGATTATTTGATTATAATGCTACGCAAAGCATTAGAGCAGATTCTCTGAACAAGGACTAATTCAGGTCATAGAGGTAAATTGAACTTATAGTACAATATGATTTTATCTCATACAGATTGTGTCAGACTAACTTAATATCTTTTTAGATAACTGACTTCCTAGAGAGGCTAATAAAGTAAAGCTACTCTACTCAGACCTAAGATAAACCTTTCATAAGATTTATTGAAGGAAAATTAGTGTTAAGCATTGTGATTGCAGTGATTAACACAAGGTGTGAAAGAAGTTTGTAGAAGGGACACTATCGCCAGCTACACTCAAATAGTGAGACAGGCTGAAGGAAAATCAGCACAGACACCTCTCAAGCATTGTGGGGTTGTGTGGGTTTTGTTTAATGATTTATTGTATGTTCAGTTAAGTTCTATGTACCTAAGATGGCTTCCCTGCTCCCTCAGAGTTATTTTTAGACCCCAGTTGTTACATGTTCTGTACTGTCCCTCTCCCCTCTGCCCAGAAACTGTTCCTCATTGGTCCCTTTTCCCGCCACCCTTTCCTGTCCNACACATGGCCATAGCAGCACAGATTGGGCGTTCAGCAGAACCAAGAACCCACACATCGATCCTGTTGGGATGTGTCGGGGCTGACTGGGCGGACCAAGTGGGTGCGCACGCCAGCAAAGCATCAATGTTCAGACTTAACAGATAAAATGTATTTGTTTATCAGACTAATCCTAGGGCAATGAGATTGTAATGAAAACTATTTATACAGTTGAGAAATAAACTACAAGGTTTTGAGTCGTCATCAAGAGGATCTGTTCATTCCAAGGAAAGGAATCACACAAATGTAATGCAATTTAACACCACAAAGTTCAAACATGTATTTTCAAGAATAAATAATAAAAACTTCCTACAAAAGGGACATTGTCAATCTGATGAGAGGAAACAGGTAACATATCTGGTGATATTTGTTGGAGTTGAGTATGAACTGCCAGAATGATGTAGCCTTGAAACAAGGCTACTGCTGTTGTAAAATGCATGGAATGATGCATTCTTCTAAGTGAAAGTGGAATGTAAATAACACTACACGAGGTATCAGCAAGGCCTCATCTGGAACATTGTGTACATCTCTAATTATTTCCCTCAGGAGTGATTAATTTAAATTGGATCAGATTTAGAGAAGAGATATGAATAAAGTAATGGAATATTTACCCTACATAAAAAAGATTAAGAAGAGCTTTGTTTGCCTAGCCTAACTGAGGAAGGTTAAGAGGGGATATAATGACTTTTTATAACTACTCTTCCTCTACTTGAGAGAGAATATATCAAGGAAAGAAAAATCCTTTCAGTTTAAGAATAATGTTAGTACATGATAAATGACTATGAATAAGTTTCGACTGTATATTATATAAGGTTTCAGATCATCTGGCAAGTGAACTTCTGAAATGATCACCTGAATCTCTGGATAAGGCACAGGATCAAAATTGCCTTAAAGTGCAGTTTTTAAGCCTCTAGAAGCATTGGATAAAAATTCCCAGGTACAAGAATACTTTGTAAAATTGTAGTTTACTGCCTCTTTGCAGTTTGAAAATACAATGGAATGTTGTTGGGATTTTTTGTTGTTATTTCTGAAGTTTTTTCAGAAGAAGTCAAGTCATATGTATTTTATTGCTTTGGGTAGAGTTCACTACCTGAAGTCTCCAGCTGCCTGTTTACACTATGAATTAAATTGGTTCTCCAACCTGGAGTCACTATGCTTTCTTTTCAAGACTGGATAGTCGATGACTGATAAGGTACCCTTTTTTATTCTACATTGTTGAGAAAGATTAAGTTTAAGTAATAGTTTAAGTAAAAGTATTATGAATTATCTTCATATATATTTGAATTGACCTAGTTTAGCCTTGATCTTTCCCCTTTCTGTAGCTCATTGGAGATGTAGGATTTTGTGATCTTCTACTATATACATTTAGTATTTATTTAAGGTATTGAGGCTTTGGGGTAGTGGTGGTGTTGCTTTATGGTATAATTGTTTTGTGGGCCCTTCCACACTCAGCATCTAAAGTATATTAGTTTTACCTAAACTAATAGGTAAAGTTTAGGTATCTATATGCCTGAGCAATCTTGAAATCTTTACTGTCTTTTAGTCTGTGGAAAGAAACAGGAATCTCCAGACAATATTTTATATGATTTAATTTATCATAGCCACCTTTTAGACAATTTGAGCAATGAGCTGCTTCTTTTATTATGTTGTGCTTGAAATATCAGAAGAATAGGGCTGAAGAACCCAGAAGGTTCTTTCTATTCAGCTTTTGTGCTACATTCCTAAGCAATAGAACAGTAACATGCCCTTTGTGTCAGAAGTGGGAAAGAACTTGAGTATTAGCTCATGTAGCATGGTGCAAGAGACTATGGAGGTGGACAACATTGGGCAAG
This sequence comes from Illadopsis cleaveri, assembly GCA_013399915.1. Taxonomy (NCBI): domain Eukaryota; kingdom Metazoa; phylum Chordata; class Aves; order Passeriformes; family Timaliidae; genus Illadopsis; species Illadopsis cleaveri. Next base: position 18,687 of record VXBB01020623.1, read on the forward strand.
TCTCTGGTATTCTAATAAAAGCAGAAAAGTAGAGCATTGGAATGTCTGTAGCACTCTGCTGTATATTGCTCATGGGTTTTTTTTATTATTTTGTACTATCATTAAGCTTAATGTCACAGTAATTTTTTTCTTTTTTTTCACTGTCCTTTTAATTGGTTATGTAGTAAAATCTTGAAGAAGGTAGAAGATATGGAAGGGCTGCCTGGCATCATAGAAAGCAAGACTTGCCCTATTGGGCTGACTTGACTTCATTCTTCTTCTCTATCTAGTAACTACTCTGTCCCTTCAGTAATTTCAGACAAGGGACAAAATGTCTGAAGATTTGAAATTTCTATGAATATTAGGAAAACCAGATATGATAGGACATGAGATAAAAATCCAAATCAGTGTCTTCAGTTAGAAAGTCAGTTGTAACTCAATCTCTCATCTATTTCATAAGACAGCCTCAATGTTTTCAGTATAAATTACTCATTGCATTTCTAGGTACTGGCTTTGGACAGGATAAAGTTTTGTGTTAAATTTCTTCAGGTTAGGCTTTATGATGCTGTGCTTTCCATGTGTGGCTAAACCAGGGCTGATAACACACAGCAATATTTTGGCTACTGATGAGCAATACTTGCACAGTATCAAGACCTTCTCTTCCCTCCCACCCGCTGGCTCCCAAAGGCAGTAAAGTGGAGGAAGCCGAGAGACTGGAAGTGAACAAAGTCATGGCAGCTGACCCAAACTGACAAAAGGGATGTTCAATATCACATGATGTTGCATTCAGAAATAAAACTCAGGGAAAGAAGATTGAAGGTGGGACGTTCACAGTTACAGCTTTTATCTTAACAAGCAACTGCCATGCATTTGAAAGTCCCACTTCCCAGTGGTTGTATTTCTGCCTGCTGATGGGCAGAACTGAATTAATTTCTCTTTGTGTTTTGCCTGCAAGCACAGCTTTTGCTATTATTATGAAACTCTAATTGGCTTGATCCATGAATTTCAACTTTCTTCTATTTTCTCTCCATCCCCAGTAAGAGGGAAGTGAGCTAAACAGAGATTGGGAGCTTGGCTTACCAGGGTCAATCCATCAGATCCTGAAAGTGAATGTACTCCTCTGAAACAACTATAGCTTTATATCGACCAGCTGACAGAATATATGAAATGGAGACCTGGAGGGAAGAGCAAACTGCCAATAGCAGAGAGAGAGAGAGAGGTGAGAGTACTGAAGGAGAGAATATCAATTCACTGTCAATAAACAGAACTGACTCAGATACACAAATTTTATTACTTATTTATCTACCAAGTGGAAACTGTGTTCTAGCTAACAACTTCAATCAAACACCACAACCCTAAGAGAACAGGGAAAACTGATTCTAATTTTATATACCCTTGTAGTTATTAATGAGACTGATATAAGAATAAATTCAATCTTCAAAATTGTAGGAAAAGTTATTTGTTTTCCAGTCCATTTAACAAATATTTGCATTAAACCCTACGATAACAACAACAAGGACTGGATACATCAAAATACTTCTAAACAACTTAGATAGTTTCTTATTCTTTCATAATTACTTCCATTTCATACAAAAAAAAAAAAA
>VXBB01020623.1:32367-45147 GCA_013399915.1 Illadopsis cleaveri
AAAAAAAAAAAAGGCAGCTCACTTGGGCAATCCCTTCACGTCATATAAGACTGTCCAGATTTAAGACCATGGTTACTGTTCCTAACAACACCTGTGAATCTAAGAGAATTAGTATATAGATGTCTACATCCATCACAAGTAAGAAATCAGTTGTCAGAATGACCAGTGCTGTTTCCTTAGTGTAACTTGATTTAATGCCACGTCACTTAAGGTCAAGGAAATTTAAAGACTGCCCTGAAAACAAGTGTTCTTACTTTCTCCAGAATTGTTGAAATGCAAAGCTTGCAACAGTCACCGATGTCCACATAAAGAATTGGTAGAGAAGAATTATTTGGCTTTTTGTCTACTTACTGCTTGCTTATTTTGGAGAAAACTATGACCACTGTTTCTTTAAAGGAAGGAAAAATGAAAGTTTAAAATGTCAAATAGCAGAAAATCCTATGGCTATTAATAGTTTTGAAAATTCATACTGGATTTTTTTGTTGTTCATCCAATTTAAAGACTTCACCCTTAGGCTTCCCTGTAGCTACTTCCCTAAATATTTCAAAAGCACCTGACTTTTACATGGATATTGTCTGATCTTCATTCATACTGACATACATTCCTTTCCAAGTGCAATATACTTTACTATGATTTTCTGATTTAATACACTTATTTGCAGATTTTTTTTGAGATACTAAAGATCTAATTAGAGCCATTTCTCAGATGATTTTTGAGCTTGTTGGTCGAAATAATAACTATGCTTAATTAGCATCTGATTTTAGAGAAGTTTGCTTTCTTTCAGCTTTTCTTAAAATTTCTTTGTTGAGGAACTAGAGTTCAAGATGTCATTTAAAAACTGCAGTCCAGCCTCTTGAGAAATCTGAAAAGATTTTATCCAAATTCCAGGGTTTAAAAATCTGTTTTGTTTCATTCTTGCATCTTTATTGCCTTAATTGACCTATTTTCTGTAAAGGGTTAATTATGGAATTACAACCATGATATGAAGGTATGAGACTTAGTTTTCTCAACACTGATGTAACTTCAGAATTATCAATGTGGCAAGTATGCATAAAACCTATAATCTTCATAGGAATCAATCTTTTTGAAAAGATAAAAAAAAAAATTTCTTCCAAACCCTAGATTACATAACAATCAGAAAAAAATATTTATATTTAATTCTGTGTTGCTTTTCTATAGCCACTTGTTATAATATGATACTTTTATTAATATTTTTTACCATAATAATTAGTAGTAACATTGTCTGAAACACTGTGACTGCAGAACAGTTTATTACCAATTGCCGTGAGTTCTCTATCCATTTTCTGACTCTGGAACTCTGGAAGATGTTTCTCCTTTCACATGATTGCAATGCAAGGAGGCCTGTCCTTAATTCAATGTGTGAAACTCCATTTCTTTCAAGCCAACCTTTCAGGAAATACAGTTCAAGTAAATTTTTACTTCTTGCATATATGCCCACTTCAATTTGGAAGATTCACTTAAGTGTGATACACTCATACAAAAAAATCCCCAAAACAACAGGAATACATTTATGGCTGTCACAGATTGCCAGGTTATCAGGCATCAGCATAGTGTGCCTCTTAATTTTTCAGTCTTTGTAATTGGGCTATTTTACTTCTGCCAAAATTGCTCCATAATTAAATTCAGAAAATTCTGCTTCTTTGCTTTCTCTCATTTAATGGAAGTATTTTCCTCAAATATTTTTGTTTNTTGTAATTGGGCTATTTTACTTCTGCCACCAAAATTCCTCCATAATTAAAAGAAAATTCTGCTTCTTTGCTTTCTCTCATCATTTAATGGAAATATTTTCCTCAAATATTTTTGTTTTCCTAGAATTTCCTTCATGATGCCTACTTTTCTGACATTTTGTAGCCTTCTTCAGAGAAGACACAAGCAGAGATTAAAAGAAGAAGTGTGAAAAAAATTGTCGAATAGATGCATACCTATGTTTCACTGTAAAAGTTTTTATTTTATTTTCCTCTCTAGTCTGTGAATGACTTGGTTCTTCAACAGAGACATCAGAAATTGAAAGATATTGCGCTGGTTGACCAGGTTTGTGGTAAGTTCTTTTGTTAATTCAGTATGTAGTGTAAAGTGGCTAAGTAAGAGGTGGGGTACCTGATGACAGTAAGCCATGATCAAAAGTAATGTTTTGATTGGACAGAGGTGTAAAAGAGCACATTAAAATGGCTTCTGAATTCTTTCTGCTCTTATTTTGGAATATCCTACTAGATACTATGCAATGATGAAACCATATTTTGAACACAGTAAAGGAATTAACCCGTCTATCAATGGCTGGTATTCTATCCAAACTGTTGAGGGACTTGTTTCCCTTAGAAGATGTATAAATCTTTTTTATTAATAAAGATGCTAAATATCCCCATGAACCATGTTTCAAAACATAATCTGAGCTCTGGGAATGCTGTGGGAGCAATACAGCTTGATTCAGACCCTACTTATCCAGGATAACTCTAGATGATTTTAAATGGATTTAAAGCTCAGTGCATAGATCCAGCTTGGAATTAATTTTATAAAAAAATTACAGTTCTACAGTATTAATATTTGCTAATTAAATAAGTTGAACTAGTAGCTTCTTTGGGGTGTTTTTTTGTCACCTTGAACAAAAACATGACCTCTTTGGGCAGGCAAAGGATTGTCTTATGGTGATTTCATAACATGCCACTCATCTAACTAATATGCTCTGCAGTCTCCACAAACAGTGCAGAATACAACAACTTCTAGTACTAATTTCAGACAATAGAGCCGACCTGAAAGAACAACCCAAAATAATGAGCCTTCAACTAGATCTGCCCATCCTTAAGTGACTAGATTAACCTGGAATAGGCTGGGGAAAAACAAAAACAAAAACAAAAATCCCCAAACCAATTGAGGCAGAGGGTTACAAAAATCTAGTGATGGTCATTGGGAGATGCCAGTGGTGATTTAAGCCAGTGAGATAATATAAATAAAAGAACTATAAAGCAGTTGAAATGCAGGAGCACAGGAGCAAACATACAGGTGTATCTGGCATTGTGGGGAAAGCTGAGCCCACAGTGGAGAATCCTGTTTGGCACAGGAGCCCAACCATCAGCCAGGGCTTGGCATGTTGACTCTGGGTGAGATTTTTGCTCCTCTGGTCTGTGCTGCTGCTTTACTCTGGACCAGAGGGGCTGTTTTGTGCCTGCCACAGAGCAGAAGTCTGAAAATAAACATTAATAATCACATCTTATACCTATTCTTCTTAGCAAATACATTTTGGATTAAAGATCACTGATTATTGTGGTCTGTTCTTGTATCCACCCCTCTTAAAAACTGAAAAACCATGGAATTCCTTTTGAGGTAAGGAGGAAAAACAAAAGAGAAAAAAAAATATTCTTGTATTTACAGTTGTAAAAAAAACCCTTCTCTCAAAATGATATTAATAAAATTCACCATGGGAAATTTTGTATCAGACTGTAACACTTGTTATGAAAATATATATATATACATTACTAACCAGAACTCAAGCCTACTTTGCTCTAAAACTACAGTCATTATTAGTGACATGAATAATTCTGTCATTAAAATAAAACTGAGCATGTATGTATATATATGTGTGTGTGTATGTGTGTACATTTTCTCTGTCTTAAAAAAAGTGTTTACTGGAAATCTAGCAAACAATTCTAGTCTTCTTTTTGGTGGGTATATGAATAGTTTCAGTTAGCACTTATAAGCTTACTATTAAGCATTATGTCATTCTATTTTTACCTATTCTGCACGTTTAATTCAGTGTGTATTTTTCTCACTCTCTTTTTTCTTACATTAGAAGTTTAGCCTTTGGGTAAAATAAAGAAAGTAATTACTTTTTCTCAAAATGGTGCAAGAACATAGCTCTGAGATTATGAAACAGACTTCATTAGTGGTGTATGTCTTCAATTTCTTGCTATTATTTTAGCTGCCCTAAGAGACCTTTAAAAATGAAACTAAACACTAATGGACCTGAAATAATAATACTAACTGTAGCATAGAATCTTGTAGGGGTTATATTATAAATAAGAAATAGTTTTTCACATAAGTAATTGCCAAAAGTTTTACAAATGAAAGAAACTTTGTTTGGTGGTTTTTAACTGCAATTTTTCTCAAAGATGAAAAAAAGCATCCATACTATTCCATCATTAACAATGGTTTCCGATGAAATACGGCAAAGAAACTTTCAATATTTAGTTGTGAAATTATTCTCAATGTTCTTAGGGAGGGAAGAAATTATTTAATCCAATTGCTATAGTTTCAAACTGTTAGACAGTTTGAGGATTTAATTTCTGTGTCAAGTTCTTTGCTGGTAGAATTTGGTGACTGAGATTTAATGTTATAACAATATCCTAGTATTTCAATGAAAATGAAAAACAAAATCATTCAAAAATAATCCACTCCAAGTCAAGTAGTTAATCTGTAACTACATCAGTACATAAACCTTCTGATTCATTGTCAAAATTCTTAAGTTTCTCAAAGACATACAAGTCTCAAAGGGAAATATACCTGAAAGTTTAGTGTGAATTGATGGCTACGAGCAGAGATACATTTATTGAGGTGCCCCCACAGAAGGGAGAGGCAGAGGAATCCCAGCTATTAGACCTCAGCATCAAGAGAGGTCCCCTGGTGTACCTTCCATGCTGCCAGCAGTCCAAAAGCATTTCTTGCTCTGACTGGTGTCAAACAGTCGTCAGGGCTATTGTAATGAGAAGTGGGGGAGGAGTAAAGGACAAATGATGTGGAGTGACATTAAGCATCCATAGGCAGGAAAATTGCTTCAATACCTGAAGACATACTTTCTCTGACTTTTTTTCCTTATATAAATGTAGAATTAGGGCTGAATTTGCAGGCTAGACAAACTTCAGGGTTTGTTGAGGGGGATGTGTGTTTTGCTTGTTTTGTGTATTGGGTTTTTTTTAAAGTAGATTTGGGCTCTGAGAAAGAAAAGTCTCTGCAGCCCACACAATTGCAAACCTTTACAAGAATATAAATAAAATTGTTGATTTTATTCAGTGCTTATTTGTTCAGCTGTCAGTCTTAAGCTGCAGATTTGTTTCATTTTGTAGACAAAATTCATGTGAATGATAGACAATACTATTTTTTTCATTTGATTTGGGAAGATCAGGTTTGCATGTGTATTTAACAAGTTCTCAAAAATGGATGAATTGTTTAATTTGTTTTTTCATTTCTTCTTGTCAGAAATATCACTTAAGTAATACAACATAAAACAAATAAAGCTGTCAATCTGCTCTCTACTACAAGTTCTTAAAAAGATATATCAATGTATCTATTGCAGGAGAATAAAATCTGTTGCCCATCTAATCATCTTGTTTACTTTTAGGGTTCATATTCCTTCACTCATCCAAATAGTTTTCTAAAACTGGAAACAGGCATGCAATGTGACTTAAACTGGAGGTACTGATCAACTGCAATTTGATCAAATTGGTGCTACAATCAAACCTGACTGGCAGTTACCAGATGTTGCATTGACTTGCTCTCATTGCCAAGTGAACAATCATTTATTAAAAAGATTAGTTGATTATAATGAAAGCAACTTATTTCTAAGCATTTTTTAGGCTTTGCAAAGAAGACTTAAAAATTAATAGAAAAAGGCCTCCATGTGATTATCTCAAGAACATTACAACCTTGCCTTGACCACGAGTTATGACCAAACATCATAAAATGCAGCGTACAGGACAACAAAAAAATGAACTCAGTGAGATTAACCAAGCTGTGTCAGAACAACACTACCTGAGACTGCTGGAAGGCTGTAGTGTGATATCACCATAGTCTGACTTGATTGATGACATGTGCAACAGCATCCCACTCCTCAAGGACACTGTCTGGGGAAAAATGTATATAGGCAGAGTCCATGCCAGGGCTGACCTGCTGGCCACTTTGACACTGAGCATCGCTGCAGTGATCACTGTGTTTCCTCAGGCTTCTCTATGCCAACCCACAGAAATGATGCCATGGCTGTCTCAGCTAATTCCCACTCAGTACCTGTTCCTTTGGGATCTCAATTAGAAAAATTCAGGTTTATCTATTTTATTGTGTAAAGGATAGGAATTATAGAAAATATCCCAGCAATCTTATGTCCCAACTGGAATGGGAATGGTGCCGGGAATGGTTGCTGTGCTGAATGAGAACCTATTTTTAAACTACAGCATGCTTCTCAGAGTTCCCATCTGTGGTCGAGGTGGTCACCCTCACTGTTTCTCACATTTTTTAAATATTTTTCCAAGTGACCAAATCTATCAATCTTTTACCTGTGCAATACCATGTACAACTTTCCATGTGATACATGGAGGTTCACTCTGGACACTGTGTCCTTACAGTTCTCCTTAAGAATGAGCTGGTACAGGACATGATTAAAGGCAATGCATGCTGACATCAGAGTACGTGCTCAGCTTACAGAGCAGTCACTCAAGTGTAACATAGGTGTCTACAACCAAGGCCTATGACTGTACCCTGACTGTATTGGGACTGAAATCACAATCTACCTGTAAAAATGCCTTCCTCGGTGCCCTACTGCAACACATGCATGTGTGTACCTTTGTATGTGTGTGAATGCTGAGCTATTTCTGACACAGCTCTGCTTGGTTTACTTCATAAATCAGTCTCAGCAGTGTCCATGAATAGGTGTTCCTCTTTTGCTGCATGGCATCAACTCCTAAGAAGAAAGAAGAAAGATTTTGTTTTTAAGCTACCCATAGCCAAATGTTGTACAGTAAAGCAGACAATGTATAAGCAGGGGAAATAGAAAGATATATGCTGAGAACCCTCGTATTTTCACATCTGCGATCTAAACTGCATTTAGACATTGCTGAAAATGAAAAATTCTTTATATACTGGGTGTAAAAGAAGTTGATAATATGTCCTTAAATTATTTTTAATTTCTTTTATTATTATTTCACCATTTCTTAGATCCAAAATACTTTTAGCTGAATATTCAAAACTATGGAGTTTATGACATATACATGTCATTAACTCCATAAAAATTTTTCATAATATATTTATTAAGAAAGTTGCAAAAGACATAACAAAGAGGAGAGAATTACCTTCCATAAAAATTGTAAAAGAAAAAGGATTAAAGTCTAGCAGAAAACACAAGGAAGAAAGAAACATGTGGTTACTGGGACTGTGAGTGAATCACTTGTTTAAAACACAAAAAAGGTTAATGTCTAACTTGGGGGAAATTGAATTGTTTGATAGTTCAATAGAGAACTGCCCCTTTATCTCAGAATTGTACCTTTATCTCAGGCTTCAAATAATACGGACTACCTAATATGTTAAATTGCAAAAAAACCCCCTGCTTTCTGGTTTTAGTGAGTGTAATGGTGGTTAACCTTTATAAGCTGTTGCATAAACTAAGTGCTCCTATTAAACCAGTGGAGAAACATTTACATAGATTGTAGAAACTACACAACATCACTTATTCCCTCAGCTGCTGGTGACTTCAGACTGCTTTCACATTTATAATTTTTTTTAAGTGGCCAAATTAAGAAAATTAACAGAGCATCGCCAGTTCAGAGATCTTAAATGGTGCATTAAGGGACCAGTTAGTGTGTGTTTGTGAAAAAAAGAAGCAACCTAAAAGTGGTTATTAAGTGAGAGTATTTTAACCCTACCGCACGTCCTAGAATTTCTGTATCAATGAAGACAGCTTCTAATGATCCCAGCGAGATGCATCTATATTGTGAAATCTGTGCAAAAAGAAGGAACTAGTACAAGACCAGTATGGTCAGATGTCATGAGTTTCCTTTGTCATCTCATGATGTAAGTAATTTTCAGTCAGTACAGTAACGTGAGGCAGAAAAAAAAGGCAGGTTATTTCGAAAACCAATTTCAAAAAGCAATTTACAAGACTACAGAACTGTATATGTAATTCATGAGTTTGCAAATTAAGAATGGATCAAACTAAGTGACATAGTATAAATTGTATTTGTTTAATTCAGATGACATATGACATTATTTTACAATTTAAGAAGCAATACTTACCTTGGAGCTTAATACAAGGTAACTTTTTAATTCTAATTTACCAGAGTTTTATCAGACAAAAAATAATTCATAGAATACCAGATTTAAACTGGTTAATAAACTGCTTTCTGATTTTATAAGATATAAACAGTACAGAGCAGATCATAGTTAAGACAAAACATAAAAAGTTTCTCCACAGCATATTTTTGACTAGCAATGCATACCAAAATTACCAAGTGGAGGGAAGTACTATGTACATGATATTGGCTGATATAACCCAATCTGTTAGTCTACCTCTTTGATTAGAAGGATGACAAAAAGCTTATCCAGAGAAGGATTAAAATGTATCTGTGATATCCTGTTGGCTTTTCTTTTTTCTGAACTATCCTCTTAACTTTTAACTGTTCACACAGTTTTGTCACAGCCAGTTTCTAATCTAGGGTGAGCAAAGCAGTTCTCCAGACAGAATAGTTTAGTTAATATTAAACAGTTTAGTTATGTCTGGATTCCTTGAATTATTTCTGATGTGTTCTGTAAAGCAGAAAATTTGAATAAATCCAGAACTCCCATAACCAGTAATGAAAACGTTGGTCATGAAAAGCATGCAGTTATCTAAAATGTGACTTGACACAGTATTCTTCCAAATCATACTTCGTATTCCTGGTTGAGTGTACTGTAACTATATGACTTCTTCCTATTCTTATAAAGGAGCTCCTAAAAGAGTTCTTTTCTATCAAGGAAAGACATTCAGAACAAGCAAAACAAATGGAATAGAAAATTCATGAATTTCAAATTAAAATGTTCAAGAATTGGAAGAAGACAGGCCTAAGTCTGTCACAGAAAAACGTCTTTGCCTTTGAGTTACCAGGCCTTCTCTTTACATACTGCTATCCTGGACCTGAGGAAAACATCCTGTATGAAAGTGGTATCAAGACTGATACACTTGTCTTCCAAATCAACTCCACTTGTGAAGGGAAAAAGATGCAAAATGGAACATTAAACCATGTCGGCCCTCTTATCAGAAGGTGAAAGAGGAATTACTGAGATCAGAGTATTTTGTTGCAAATCACAGTTCAAGATGCATCCTTGGGCTGTTAGAAGAGCTTGCTGCTTATTCCCTAAACTCAGTGTCTGTGAATAAAGTGCCTGTTCTCTGCAATCTTTTTGCAGGAATGGCTCTCTTCAAGGATGGGATTTATCATAGAATCACAGAATGTTAAGGAGTTGGACTGAACCTTAAAGATCAATTTGTACACATTACTCCTTGTCCCATTACTAGAGCTTCTGACAGAGTCCCTCTCCAGCTCCTCTGTAGGCCCCTTCAGAAACTGGAAGGTTGGTGTCAGGTCTCCACACAACCTTCACTTCTCCAGGCTGAACAGCTCCAACATCCTCAACCTGTCTTTGTAAGGGATGTGCTCCACTCCTCTTATTAACTTCATGACCCTCCACTGGACTTGCTGCCGCATTTTCATGTTTTTCTTGTGGTGGGGACACCAGAGCTGGATGCAGCACTCCAGAAGGGGTCTCACAAGAGCAGAGCAGAGTGGGAGAATCACCTGCTTCAGTCTGCTGGCCACATTCCTTTGGATGCAGCCCAGGATACAATTGGTCTTCTGAGTTGCAAGCACATGCAGCCGGCTCATCTCAGATGTTTCATCAGCCATCATCCCCAAGTCTTTCTCCACAAGGCTGCTCTCAATCCCTTCTCCACCCAGTCTGTAGGTATGTCTGGGATTGCCACACCCCAGCTGTAGACCCTTGCACTTTGCTTTGTTGAACTTCATGAGGTTTGCATTTGCCTAACTCACAAGTGTGTCAAGGTCCCTCTGGATGGCATCTCTTCCCTTCATCTCTAAATGAAGGGTTCTGTAATCCCTAAGGCTTCCAAAAAGGTTTATATGAATTTGGGTTTGGCTTAGGATATGTTATTGAATTCTTTGCCTTTTTCTCTCTGTCTGAGAAAGACTTGGTCATTTATGATAAAAAATTAAGATAGCAACAAATGGATGGAAATTTCAGTGATAGCTCTATTCCTATAAATCACTATTCTATATACGTTACTATGAAGAATAGCAGGTTTTAACATTTATACCATCTTTGATGGTATAAATCCACAATTCAATAGTTTTATGGAAATTTATACTTTTTGAGCTTATTGTGCATAGACTACTAAGGAACGTTTTCTGGCATGCAGATACCTCCATTTGAAAGTTAGATTAACTTCACAATTATCAGGATTGGACTTATTCCCTAAAAAGCCTTAATTATACCTTTGCTGCTTATTTAAAGGAAATCACATAATATTAATTAAATGATGGTTATTTTTAAATGAAATTACCCTTCTTTATTGATGCTGGGAGAAGTCCTAATTTTCAGATACCAGTATAGGCTCTAGCTGCTCTAGAACTCAGGAAATAAGGCAATATATCAATGAAATATGTCAATAAATATATATAGTGGACTATTGGAGCAACAAAGCAAGTAATTAAAATTTCTAATACTTTTTCACTCTGGCATTTCAAGCTGTAAAAATGTACCTAATAAAGCACTTTATTATTTCTGAAATAGTACATTTTCAATTCTAGATAAATGCAAAAGGAAAAACCTTTTCTAGATAGAAAATTTGATTGTAAACCAGTAATTTTCCAATTTATGTTTAATAATACTAAAGCTGAAATATTTTGGTTTATTTTTAGCTAAAAGGCCTCAAGATAAATGTATTTTTTTCAAAGCTTGACCTTGCAGTCTGAACAGTTTTTAATTTTATTTTGTTCATGTAAGTGCAGGGTTTTTTTTTGTGGAAGTAACATCTAATAATCATGAAAATCTCAATCACTGAATCACATGACAGTTAAATAATTTTTGCAAACTAAATCACTGTGTTCAACCAGCTTAATTAGTCACTTTTAAGTACACTATTATCAACTTACCCTTGCTTAATTTGAATTTAAAAAACCCCAAACTCATAAAATGTTCTTTATCAGGTTCTAGTGTTTTCAGTGATTCATTGTGGTATTTGTACATTTCTCAGTCTGGCTACTAGGCTCATGATTGTACTTGAAAAAGAAGGAGTAAAACTAATAATGAAATAACCAGGACAAAAATGTATGAAGATACAGAGCTACAGATACATAGCTGTTTTAAGTGTTAAACAGATCCTAAGCCCTGTGGGATACCTGGATTTCATGAATGCAGTCTACTTTAGTATCGAATTGCATCTCCTATCAAAGTGCAAAAATATTATCAATTTACCTTATTATTTTATAATGAGATGTTCTACATTGAATTACTCTGTTAGCTGCAAATCTGAATATAATTAAAATTGTGGGTTCGAACAGCAGTTTTATTTTAATTGTCTTGGTAGATTACTTCACTAAACATTGCTTTTTTGATTGCACTATCTTTATCTACTTTTACCCCAGGGGATGAGAAAGCATGTTTGAGGGTTTTTTTCCATGATTCAATAAAAAAGTCCAGTGTAGAACTCTGTATAAGATCAAGAGTGGTGTGAGCAGCTTTAATAAAAAGTCTAAGTCAGCACTGAGATGTACCAAATATATTCTGTAATGTGAACATATCAAGAGCCCCAAATCAAAGTTTTGTGAGAATTGTGAACTGTACGTCAACTACTTCCCGTGGCTTAAGCAGTTCTAATATCCAGTTTCCCACCAGAAATTGCTCAGTCTGTTGCTTTGAGAGCATTCTGAGTGCAGCCATGCAGGTAAACTTGAACAGGAGGAGGGCACATCCTTGAACACTGTCCTTTGGTCCAGAATACCATTTCACTGCTGGCACACTGCCTGGGCTGGCTTTAGTCTGTGCCTGCTCATCCTCATCCAGGTAATACTCAGCCATGTTAAAGGATATCAAAAGAGAGGAACCACACTGAATAAGAGTAATGAATGAAACCACCCAGTATTTACAGAGAGAGATTAGATAGTTGCTGGCAGTGCATATCAATATAGGCAAAGCCTTTTCTGCTTCCCATCCAGTGACTATATGTGGCAATAGAGCAAGAGCTTTAGCTGAGCAGAGAGTGTGTTTGGGAGCATGACTCAAGTCTCTTTAAGTCTCTGGTATACACAGGTAACTAGAAAGGATGGTTAGACATAAAGTAGGAGGTCCATGTCACCAAATAACATCCCTTTAGTCATTGTTTTGAAGCAGTGCCTGTAACGCACCTGTTTCCTGCCCCATCAAAGAAGGATAGGAGTTTTCAGGGCCATCTGAGCAATATCCCTTTTTTCCCACCTGGAGAACACAACTTAGAGAAGCTGGACCTTATACAGTATTTTCAGTAATAGATATAGAAAAGCGCTTGCTTTTATGGCCTACCTCTGAGCACTGTTTGACTCTTTATAAATTATTAAACATTCATGCTCACTTCACTTCTGTGATTCTCCATTTACAGCAAAATAACTGAGATACAGAAAGATTAAATAGACTAGTCTCAAAGCCTACTAAAGGCTGCTATTGATTTGAATGAGAATTAGATCAAGCCATTTCTGAATTTACTTCCTGAGAGAGTGTAAAAATCCATCTAAATCTATTTAGAGAACTAATACTGTAACTCAGGCATGTCCCTTAATTTCTGTATTGCTATACTTTCCTGAAAAAAATAACAAATTTTTAAATGTCCTAAATGCCCTCCTATCTTTTGAAGAAATACATCATATATATGTGTTTATGAGTATGTATATACATACACATACACATACACATACACATACACATACACATACACATACACATACACATATACATATATATACACATACACATATCTCG